>JAZHYW010032455.1:0-110904 GCA_037355805.1 Ixodes ricinus | reverse complement strand
TGCCACGCTAAAACGTCATATGCTGTGGGTAGGAGACTCAAAAAGGAGGAACCGACACATCTTTGATGAGCCACAAACCAAACAATATCTGCAGCCCCTTCACTCCAGCAAATGGCTTTCGGGCAAAAAGCGCGTATCACATATAATTGTTTTTAACTAATAAAAAATAATAAGTCTACTACCTGAATTTCTATTTCCAGATCCTAAATTCACGATTTATCTTTATCGTTGTTTTCGAATCATCTTGCAAACTTTTTTGTTTTTGTTTTTCGTTTTTGTTTAGATATATCGAACGTATTTTTACGAGCCTCTGATGTTCGCTTCGAGCAAAAATCAAAAAAAAAGAATGAAACGAAAACTTGCTATGTTTTGCCTCGTCTTTCGACGTCTTTGTAAACAGCACACAGCCTGCTGCGCCTGTAAAACATCTCAATTTGTTCTGCTTTGCGGATCACGTCAAGCCCTTTGCTGGCTGGCTACGTGCTTCGAATGGCTGTTGTCCTACTCTAATCGGAAATAGGTCGGCCACTTGGAAAAAGCGTTTTCGCCGACCTGGATTTTGTTTCTGTTTGCGCGAAGCCTCGAGCAATGTTGCCCGGCAGGAAGTAACATTGGTACACGCCTAATATATCGACAATCGATCGCTTACACTGGCGTGATTTAGTCCGCCATGCTGGTGACCTATACATGACTTGCGCGTGAGTTATGTGATTGTCTGAAATTTTCAGTGGGAAAATGGCGGTCGACGGGGATTTTGAATGAGATAAGGGTTAGTGTTAAACCTTTGGCATCTGGTGCCTCGTTTATTTTTGCGACAAAAAAAAATATATGTACTAAATATTTTTGGATGGGGACACGCAGTATTCGCTCTGCTGATGTTTATTTTAATGCGTGTACAGAGCACCACAAATAACTTAATCGTCACTATATTGTTGCTTTCTTATTACCCTTTGTATAATTACGAGCACAATCCAATTTCACTAGACAATTAGAAAAAATTCCGAAAAACCCAGGGCGTACGCTGGGTTTGTAGATATTTTTGGCAACGTAAGACCTTCAGTAGAATCTCCGCCTCAAGTCTCCCTCTGGAGGCGCTCATTCTACTAAAGATTCTACCAGAAGTTTTGTACACCAAACTGTTACCGCAGGAAGAAGCTCGGGCTATTCGCCGACGGTAAGTTCTTTTTTACAGAGCTTACTCCAAATGGCGCCGTGCTAGTATTCGTTTCGTGAACCGAATTTTTGCTTGCGTGCTTGAGCACTATGAATATTTCATGGTAAAAAGGCAGAAGCATGGCCTCCTTTATTCTAGAAAGCCTGTCTAATTGCGAAAGAACGTGGCCGCTGTAACGGGGAAAGGGAATCAGAGAAGAGGGCGCGCGCAGAGCCCCCTCGGGCAGCGCCAAACGATGCCCAAGCGGTAAAAATGCGCGGCAAACACCTTTTTCTTTTTTTCAGGAAAGAACATTTTGCACTGACCCTCCTCTGCTTCACCCATCTCCCTTTTCTCCACGTGTCGGTAGCCTTCTCTTTCTTTTTTTTTTTCTCCAATGCGGTTTGTTGTCCACCATGCGTATTGCTCGCGCTGGTTGAAGGGCTACCCCAAAAGTGGCTCTGCGGTATTATATGGGTAACCGTTCGACGCTGCTCCTCGCTTTTTCCGGTGACCGCGCGCTCAATGGCTCCGATCGTGGAATTGATAGGCTTTCTAGGATGAAGGGGGCTATGGCAAAAAGCATTGCAAAGAAGAGTCTCTTTTTTTTTTTTATTTACAGGGGAAATCATGCGTCTGACTTTCTACCTTAGCGTGGTAATTCACTTATGCCAAACTAAGCAATATGTGGTTAGCACACTTCCAACCAAATATTGTTCCGTCGTTCTTTTAACGTGACCTGCACTGTAGTTTACTCGTCTTTTTGAGAGGAGAGAAGGATGGAGATGTGTGGGCCTCTTCCGACTGGCCAAGACGCTATCCTGCGGACCAACAAAAGAAGAAAGAAGGAACGAAAAAATGGGGATCAATATTGGGCATCAGGGCACAGCTTTTCAAAGGCGAGACGTTCATCATCTTACTAAGAGAGTAAGTTCAAGAGCCAGCCACCGACGGCTTTCTCAGCAAAACGTCAGTCTATTTGTAAGGACGGTGGGCGAAAGTCGAGAAGCACCGGGAACTCCTTTAGTGCCGAATTGCTATCTCCTTGGAAAGCCATCTCAGATTTCGTCTTCTGTCCGGTGCGTGAAGTTGCGGGTTCGAACTTTGTGATGTAACATGACGTCGCGTGACACGACTCAGGCTCGCTTTCGAAGCGTCAGGTCATGTGACGTGAGCGAATAATTAAAGTCAGCCAATCAGAGAAAACAACAATGTAATATAACCCTACCGTTTCTCATCCATTGCCATTCGGCATTCGAAGGTTTGATCGATAGATCAAAATAAACTGCCAATTTTTTTTTATTTTTTTTTTTTACAGCGACAGCTGTAATGGGCTTTTGACACCACTGGAAATGAAGTTCGTTGCTGATGTCGTAGTAGTGGCAACCGTTGTTGTTGATATTGTAGTAGTTGTCGTTGTTGTAGATGGTGATGTAGGGCGTCCGTCGTCAATGTTGCCAAATCTCTGAAAAAAGATCACTTGCCAACCGTGGGAAACCGAAGCTGAAAAGCGGAGGCGTTCTCATCTGAGCTACGCCACGCCGTTAACAACCCGCCCTAAAACTTAGGCTGTTTTGTAGCAATTGTAATACAGTACACTGTAATTGTAGTGTAGCGCCTTCTAGAAAAAAAAAAGCGATAACAAAATGTCGTTTTAGCAGTGTCAGTGCTAAAGGCTCGTGCCGAAGAATGCGCTTTCGCGCGCTCTACAAAAGCACAAACAAACAAACAATAACGTTTGGAACAAAATTGTCAGATGTCTGTCTTGTTCCGAACGCTTTTGTTTACGCACCCCACGATGCGTGAACGCGACGCTGATTCCCAACGATCACTCGTGACTGTAAATTAACACAGGATTGCCTTTTTTTTTTTTACTTCCTGAACATTTTTAAGATTTAAAAGTTCTCCGAAAGTTGTAAGCACACGTCCAGCTTACGACGTCCGTATAACCAGAAGCTCTTTGACTTTGACTGTCTCTCGGCCGTTCGTGCACTTGAATGCCTGCTCGCGCTTGTAGCCTTCGCAATAAGTTCTGTTGTTTTTTTCCTTTGATTAAGGGGTCCACTTCGGATTAATCGTGAATTTAATTTAATTTTTAAGTTACAAATGTAAGGTATTTAGTACCATAATCTAGACTCGCCTAACTCAAAATCATGCAACGAATAGGACGCGTGTAATCAGCTCTACAATTATACACTTTTTTTTACGCAAAAGGTAATTCATGGGAGCGGTATATACATTTACAACTCACAATTCTTACAACTTAGACAATAAGATATATTTTTATACGACAAAGTTCGATGTCCCGTTGTCGTTGTTCTTCAGCACGTAGGGTCTAGCCTTGTAAAGACCTGTCCTCATTGACAGCCGTGCGTCCGCTTTTTGTTGTGCGTGCTGTTTTGCCAGAAGAAAGTGGTGTCTTTTAGCCAGTTCCAACCATCTCAAAACGGAAGAGTCCGGCAAGCAGTTGCAGTACCGTTGTTTTTGTTATAGGTCATTTTGAAGGCAAACTGCAACATTTCTCTATATCTTGGTCGCAAAGAAGAATATATATATATATATATATATATCTTTTTTTAGCAATTGGAAGCGGCAACAAAGCGACACTTTCCTCTGGCGAGAAAAAACTAAAATAAGGTTTTTTTTTCTTCCTCTACGTTAGCCATATACTATACGCAAAACTGGGCAGTGTGACGTGACGTTGTCAAGTCGGGGTGTCACGTCACGTCACGTGGCAGCGTCGCAAGACGTTACGTCATGCTGCGACTTCGAACTCGATGTTACTCTAACGTTGTTGACATTTCGACGCCACGTGACAAAACATCGCACAGTGAGTCAGGTGTCACCACGACGCTCCCACGTGACGTCATGTGACCTTGGCGGGCCCTGACGCATCGTCACACGAGCTGGCGGGCCTGACCAAGGGCCTGACACGTCTCATGCGGTACCGTGCGTCTTATTATCAATCCGCTGCCGATGATATTACGCCATTAGCCCATAAGACCGAGGAAGAACCGAGCAAAGAGCGTAAACATAATAGGCCTGCGTTTTCTTAACCCGTCAGTGTTTCTACCAGAGTGATTCCAAGTCCTTCGCTTGGACGTGCCAGAAGACCTTCGTTGTTGCGTCTTGTGAAAGGGCACCCTACAATGCCATGAACGAAAAAAAAAAACTTCCCAATACGCGCATGCAAACCTTGTTACGTCTCCTTTTTTTCTTTTTTTTTTTTTTTTGGTTGTGAGCGGGTAAAAAGCGGATGGGGACGCCTTTTGCTCGGGCAGCCACTTAAATTCTAGAAATTTTCGCTGCGCAGGCTGCGGAGAAGGGGAACCTGCGCGAGTTCGGAGCGCCTGTTCACGGCCGACGAGAAGCGGCTCCAGTTCCGCGACAGCCGGGGCCGCGCCGCCGTCCACCATGCCGCCGCCCACAACAAGGTCAACATCCTCGACTTCATCCTCAAGCACAACGGAGGCAAGCCCACCCTCGAAACTTTCTTTACATCTACTCCGCTCCCACCACAAAGGCCGCTTCGCATATTTGCTTTGAGTGTGCGAGAGAACAGACTGGCGCCATCTATAAGGTAGCCCTGAAACTGCTATAACTAGACCAACGTTGAACTAGACTGAACGTATTTCAGTAAATTAGAGGTCAAATAAACACTCCATTTGGGAGAAATTGTCGCCTCATAACACTGTCGAAGTTATTCCAAGCGCACGGGGAAAGATTTACGCGTAAGATATTCTAGAAATATGTCCGCTGACTGAAAGGGTTCCAAGTTTACCTAATAGATGGCGCCAGTGTACTCTCATGTCATGAAGCAGATACAAGGATAAGCAACGCACTTAAACACAGTCAAATGCAAATATGTTAACTAGACTTTAGTTGGTAAAGGGAAAATCTACTTCCTTCCCGCACAAACTCCCGAAGAAACGCCCACCCCCAAAGATCGCCCCCTCAAATTCTTCCCCTTTTATTTCTCTACCTTGAGTGGGCGTTTATTCTGAATATGGTGGTAGAGAGCCAATCAGAGCAACGGAACAATGAAACAAGTAACGATCCGTTGTCACCTGCCCCGTTTCGACGTTCTGACTGGTTCGTTGGAGTTGTAGCTGCCGCCATTCACTATATATTTATAGTAAAACGGAGTAAATACTCGCGTTCTGTTGCTGTCGATGTGTCTTGACCGCGAATGTGCGTTGTGTCTCTGTGTTTATGTTTGGGAGATTGTATTAGTGTATACTCTCTCATTTGTCTTTAAGCTTATCGTTTAACTTTAATTTTACGAAATATTAAAATACGAAAGTGGTAACATAACAAATAATATACTAAAGTCAAATATTCAACTTGCAGTAGCCGTTTTAAGTTTGGGCAGTCGATTAAGAAAAACTGTTCTTGAAACGCATACGGCGAACGACTAAAACTATTCTGCGGTACTAAATTCTGGCATACTTGATCTTGACTCCTAAATTTAGCCAACTATATAAGTTCTTTAAAATGCCATTTATTTTTTGCAACGAACTATAAGTCATAGTTTTATGCCTAATTTGCTTTTTAAAGTATATTACTTATTATTATAACATGTTGCAGTAATATTTATTATGCGTGTGTAGTTGCTTTAGATATTATTGGTATGCCTACTAAATATGTTAAAGATATAAGCTGTTAATTTTTTGCTGTGTTTTATTGAACAACGATTGTTGGATTTTTATTACTGTATGCCTTACTAAAATAGGACTAAACTAGCGAAAATATCTGGTTCACAGGGATTCATAGCAATCGGTATCATAGACCTCCCGAAAAATAATACTCAATGCAATTTCGATTTACGCATTTGACTGTCTGGGTGGGGGACGGGGGGGGGGGGAGGGAGAGGAAGGGTGAGCGCAAATGTGGGCGTGTTTATACATGTGTTAACGTGGCTACGTGTGTGTGTGTGTGTGTGTGTGTGCTTTTTTATGTATTTGTGAATAAGCTCTTACTTTTTAATTACCACCCTTTTGGATTAAAAATAGCATAAACACTATAGTATTGCTAGTTGCCAAAAGGCGATTCATTACTATTACGTATTACGTTTAAAAACTAATGCATTTAATTCGTGATTTTTTTTTCAGATTTAGTCGTTTTCAGTGATGTTGAACTGTTCATATAATTTTCTCCGTCGAAGTTTCAGTATGCCGCGTTTTGTATTCGACGCGTTTTTGCTTTTTCTTCACCAAACTTACTAATCGAACGAAAGGGTGTAGAGTTCCGACTACAGCTATAATCTTGTCGAAATGTACGATATAAGTTATTGCTAAAATCTGGCGTGTACACACATAACAATATACGTCGTTTTTTTGTTTTTTTTTTCTGCGTGTTGGCAATACAAGACATCGGGATAGCGCCTCGTGTGTCTTCTAGATCCTTGTACGTGTAAAATAGCTGCCCACAGAGAACACAACTCCCTCCAAGTTTTAAGGCACCCGATTTTATGACACATAGAAGCTTACGCAAATCGCGGAGGGGGGGGGGGGGGGGAGGGGGTTGCATGCGCTTTTTTGTGTGTCCTATAAAATCGCGTCCCTTGAAAAAGTTGAGGAAGTTGTGCTCTGTGTGGCATCCCAATTAACGTGACTGTGCATGCATAAACGACGGATGCTCAAGCCCAGTTTCGGAGCTTCTTAAAACGTCACGAGCTAGCAAAAGTGCAAAGACTACAAAGAGGCAGGCGCTCAGCGCACTCTCAAGTTGTGTTTACGAGCACCATTCGGGCGTACGAAAAATTCGTATATATATAACCATAGCCTCCTCTATACTGACAAAGCCTTCCAGATCGCCACGAGACGCGGCCGCCGAAAGCGAAATGGTAGAGCAGCAGGCAACAGGCAACAGTCATGTAATGGGCGCCCCGCTGCGGCGAGACGCCGAAACACACTTGTTCCGAGCGATGGAATGTCCGCTCGTGCTTCTCGCGTTCCTCGGACTACCGCTTCTTTTCTCGTCGGGTTTGAAAACCATGTTTCGGGTCCTCGCCGCTGCAAAAGCTGTGCGCTGACTTCAGGCTCCCCGAGAAATGTTCTGTGCTACCAGATCCTCGCGCTCCAAATCTGCGACCGGGCACTCTATGGCTCCGTCATCGAACTGCCAGGCTTTCTGAGTATAGAGGAGGCTATGCTCATACACATGCCTATCGAGGATAAAAACGCCAGAAAAAAATGTGCAGAGCATCTTTCAGATAATTTGGGGATGCATTTACCTATGACATATATATTTGACGTGATCGGCCCTTTATATAATGTGTCGAATCTTCAGTCAATAATCAAATACATTTTTATTATCATCAATAACGTTGACTGAATGAAGTTCACATAACTGCTTGAGACCGACACGAAAGGACGAAACTCGGAAATACGCCAGGTTTTGAGTCTGAGGAAACGTGCCTTTTTGGTTGCTGTTTGGCAGTGTGAAACACCGGGTCGCTACGTTGCGATGAGGAGAGAGTGCCTCTTCTAGTTACGACCCGGAAACTGTTCGTTGGCAGTACAACTGAAACAAGTGAAACAAACTATTCTTATATATCTGCCGCGAGTATAATAAGCGAGTGTAACCGAGCAACGCAACAACGTTCGTATTTTAAATGCTCTTCTCGGTAGCGTGGGTTCACCCGCTTCAGTTTTCTCGGTGAGGGCCGCGGATGTCAAGAGGCTAATATTATAAATTTCAGGCTAAATAATCTTCTATTCAAACAGAGTAGACTCTGCAACGCCAACAAACGAGCCGCACCACGACATCAGACAGCAACGGCCGCAGCGACACTCGGGCTAGCGACCTTCACGAGACTTTCCGATCACTCCTCTGCCCTCACCTAACACATTTCGGGACTGGGCAGTTCATCGATTAAGCTTCAGATCATTCGAGTGATGGTTTAATTGCGATTTTATTTTGCCATTTAATTGGAATCTTGTGCTGGAGAAAGTCAACAAAAAGTAAAAGATGCCAGTTTTATTATTTTTCACGTCTTTATTTCTTTTATGACACAGGCTAGCACGGTAAACCACTTCAGCATGCTTGTGACTGTCACCGAGGGTGATTATACTGTTGAAATAATAGCTTAAATTTTACTTCGCTTTAAAAGGCTTCTCGTGTTCATATTTCTGTAGGCGTAACAAAGTGAAGTTCAAAACGGGAATTCAATACGCCATTTATGACACAGCAAAAATAGTAAAAACAATGTGTAGTTTTAACGTCTTTCGTGCAATATGACCGGCGAAAAATCAACTAACGAATTTATCAATTAATTAGTCTATTAAAGGTAGCGATGAGTCGGGTTTATTTTCTTAATCAAGCCACAACTTCCAATCAACATTCAATGTTTTATGTAAAGCTATGGTGTGTGCGAGATAACAAAAATACGTGGGACCAGCGGCTTTATACAAACCAACGCACTAAGATTATGGAAGCTTCCGACTTAATAATAATCGGTTTGCTGAATTTCTACGTTTGTGAAACGATGCAACAAAACCTTTAGTAAGAAACGACAATCAAAAACATCAAACATTTATTAAGGAGGGTCAAGCTCAGCCGCTTCTGAAAGTGCGCCCGTAGCAGACGACGCACGGCGGTATCCCCGCTTTCGCATGTTTCCAACTTCGCCCGCACGGTGGCGACACGGTTCGATCTCGAGGCGAATATCGTTGGCGAGAGGCTCTTGATTTGACAGCACAACCGTTCCATCTTCTTGGGAGCTGGGAACGAGACAAAAACACTAAAGAGCAAAATAACTTCTTTTTTTAAGATTGTGGGGAAACATTGTTGACTGCTGACTTGCGATCTTGCGTTTATTGGCTAGACATTGGGTGCGTGAACGATCACACCCGTGTGCGTGTGGCGGCCACGCGAGCGACCCTGTCTGTTCACCTTTGCAGTCAAATGTAGCAGCTAAGCCCGTCTGCTCCAGCGTTAAACCACATTAAGATATTGCCGAGTTGCATTGAAAATTTTCGAAAAATGCACAGGAGGCGTTTGAGATTTGGATAAAAGGCAATCCTTGTGTACGCGAACTGTCCATTGCCTCCCCTTCTTCTCTCTCTCTTTTTATAAGAAGAGTATAAAGATCACACTGAGTTTGCACCGACATAGTGATGACTGTAAAACTCGGCTACAACTATTTTAATGCAATGCATTGACTGTCCCATGGAGCGAGCCGACGTCATCAGCCGCGCCAAATGACAGATAAATTCCCGAAGCCGCGATTTGAGGCATCCGAGCTTTGAAACCGCAGAGAGCCACGCAAAGCGGCAATGATATGAAGCCGCCGCGCGTCGGTTCCAATTAGCGCCTTCCCATGGCGCTGCGTGTCCGCTGAGGCAGCGGCTCCACCGCTCCACGCCCAAGGTCAGCGTGTCGATGAGAGCGACGCGCGCTCGACCGTCGATGCAAGTACGCCACAGACGAAACAAGGGAGCGGAGGAAAGGCAAGAATGCTTTCGCATCCACAACTCATAAGAAGTGCTTAGGTGTGCCTCGAGCCTTTTTTAACAACTACTTTGTGCCACCTTGCCAAGACCATTTTACTGTTTACAAACACAAGCCGTCACTTGGCTCCCAAGGGACTTCCGTTCGCTACGTTTGAGCAGGCCTTCCGAGCTTGTTGATGTAAAAATTTCCGAGAAGGTGAAGTTCTACGAAAATCTCGAAGTTGGAGATTTAGCGAGCTCCTTTTGTTGTGCAATTTAGCATATATAAGAATGGGTCGGTAGTCTTACAGAAATGACAAAAAATCTCCAACAAATTTATCGCTAACCGGTCCTTTGACTAATCACCCGGAGAGCTGGTCATAAAATATATTGCACGAACCTTACAAGAAGTGGTGCTACGGTGCAGATTGTTTGTCCTCTCGTTTGACCACAAGTACGCGGGGACTTAAATTGACAACAGCGCCTCCTTCCAGCGCTTTTAATAAATGAGTCTATAGACGGTTTCAGCTTCCTGTCGTTCTCAGTCACGTCGGTTCCGTATCTGGTATGCGGGATCAAAAAGTAATAAAACATTTCGACCTGGAATATGCAAGAATATATAGTTGAGGCAAAACAGGAGTGTGTGAAAATCGCGCATTTTTTGAAAATAACTTTCAGCGGCGTGGAGATATCAAAACGATGTTTTACCGCATACCAGAAGGGACGACATTCAAGATGGCTGCGCCCTTGCGCAAAAGGTGTATATACCACAGTTTTCACAGTGTTACAGTGCTGTAGAAGCGCTGTGTGCGCAAACGCAAGGCTTTCTTTGGCGCCTCTTCACAGGACGGAGCGTGCGAATGAGACGCAAGACGAACTGACGTGCCCTCGCAGCATGTGCAGGCCTGCAGCACCATCGAAGCTAAGCTATACTTTGTTTCACCTCAAGTCCGTACGCACCTGACACTACGAGCTGATGCGACCAATCAAAGAGGATCAAAAGCGCAAGTCACTGGCCTTTTCCTGCACATAATTGGGTCAGCGACGGTAGAACACGCTACAAAGATATGACAAACACCATGTTGGTGCGCTTTGACGCAGTGTGATTGGTCCCCACCAGTTCGTAATATCGGCTGCGTCCGGCCCACGGTGTCTGGACTTGAGGTAAAACGAAGTACAGCCTTGATAGCGCGACATAAAATGTTATCCACGGATGGCTTACATTAAACGTCTCGTTTCCTTAAGTTGCAAGTGCGCTTTTTATTGTATACACCAACATAGTGTTTACAAAGAAGCCCGTTTTTGCCATCCGAATTCAGGAGGAGTGAAGAGTCTGCGCATGCGCAATACCGACTGCAGCGCCCCCGCAGTGATGTGACGTCAGTGATTTGAGTTGGTCTATAGCTCGACTTGACCCTCTACTTTTTCGGCGCTTTTTTTTTCAAGTTTTCGGTCTGTAATGACTTTACATTTTGCTCATGGGTCAGCTCAACTAAAGCCTTGAAGCACTTCACATCACTGACCCTGAGCGTACAACAAAGTATGTGGTAAAGGTACTTGTAATTGCAACTGCACTTTTTGGCAATTACTAAAACTAAAGTGTAGTTAAACTAAAATCTACCATTGCCTTTAAGTCAGAAGTAAAGTAAATAATTACACTTCATATTACGCGGAGTAATTTAATTTCAGCCACTGAATTACGCTTCAAGTGTGGTATGTGTGTAAGAAGGTTGTGCGCGTGTGTGCGTGCGTGACTGTGCTCGTGTTTGTGTATTTTTGAGCGTGTATACGTGTTTGGATATGTAGATGTGTACACTTGCGCCATATGTTTGTGTGTAGGGTATGGTGTATGTACTCTCCGTTTGGACGTGTTTAAGAGTGTACGTGTTTATGGAGAACGGAGTCATGTAGATGTTGTCCACCAGACGCCATACTGCAGCGCGCTGTTCACATCGCAGAACGGGCTCGCACAATTTGTCTGCTAAGAATGACAGCTGTGACTTGGCGCTCTGTGCAAAAGCATCGTGAAAACTCGCCATCAACACGCACTCAGCACTAACGAATTTTAGCTACGGCCACCCGTTAAGGTCACCTATTGTTCGACGCTTCTCACGGTAACTCCTCGCAATTATCGACAGATCTGGGAATGCTGGACTACGAAGACAACAGTCCACTCCACAGCGCCTGCGAGCACGAAGCAGCGGACGCCATAAGCTTCCTGATCGACAACGGCGCCGACACTAGTCTCCTGAACAAGAACACCCAAAGTCCGCTCCACGTGAGCACTCAGCTCAACAAGGTCAAGTCCTTGCAGGTTAGTCCATCTTTCCAAAGAGCTATATGTGAATGCTTTTAAGGATTGACAAGTGCCAGGCACGAGTGACGAAATGTCGAATAAGGTTGTACGATGCATCGGTAATGATTAGCGGTCATCGTTCCTGGCTTTCAACGAGTGAATCATTTGCGCACGCTCCGCTCTACAGCCTGCGCAGCTGATTTTACGTGACGTCGGAGGCACGGATATCTAACGTAATAAGAAGTGAGCATTCACACTCGTGGACGTCACAATAGAGCCTAAACATCTCCGCCACTGCTCCTATACATCTTTTCAGCCCTTGTCAACGGGGCAAATAACCCCAGTGATTGGGCTCTGGACGCATGCGCATTGTCTTAACATTCCGAGAAGAGTGCTACTGTGAACATTCTGAGCGAATTTCACGGTCCATTAGAGATATTTGGCAGCGCGCAGGAGGCGATGGATGGTTTATATTTGTTTCACTCTTCACAACTTTCAGCGATGGTTACCGCGGTTTGAGAACCTCGCTCCCTAGCTCCTGGATCATTGGCTTCAAAATAAGGGTGCTTGCTCACACCACAAGACGCGTGTATAGATAGATTTTGGTCAATGGGAGGCGCGGGCAGTGCCAGGGCGTGCACCAGACATAGAAAGAAGGCTTGACATGCTCTCTTGGCCAACCAGAAACCGAAAAGAATCCTCTAGTGGTGGCAGCGAGGAACAGTTTTAATCAGGTATATAGTTTTATTGAACGCATAAGAGTTAAATGTAGTAACCCTTCATGGTTGAAAATAGGGGGCGCGTGATGTTCCGATTATGATCATACAGGAAAGTGTAAAAAACAAATGTGCCGCTCGAACTCTGTTTTGCTCGGACAGAGTGTGACCGCTCGGACGGCAGATTCTCGGCCATCGGCACCTGGCGCACGGATTATTTCGATCGCTCCGCTAGTCGCACTCTTCCACCATGATTTTCAATGACAGTGATTGGAACATTACGTGCACCATATTTTCAGTCACCGAGAGTTACTCCGACGCACTTATTTTCGTTTGTCACGACCCGTTCCAGTGGCTCGATATCTCCGGTAAGACGAGAGAAGGTCAGCAATGGCGGCTGTACCCTGGCGCGTGTGCAGACCGTCTATACGGCCAGCAAGTGTTTCAAATTGCGTATTTGGCGCGCCGGGACGCAAGGTGGTGACACGCCAGTCAAAGGCCAACGTGGTGAACGCACAGCAAACGCGCGATGACGAGGCAGGCAAGCGCGCGTCATCATTGCTCGAGGTCGGGAGTTAACAACAGCCATAGCCTTCTCTATATTGACAAAGCCTGGCAGATCGCCACGAGACACGGCCGCCGAAAAAGAAAAGGTAGAGCGGCAGACAACGGATGAGAGGAGAGGCATGTAACGAGCGCCCCGCTGCGGCGAGACGCCGAAACACACTTCTCCCAAGCGATGGAATGTCCGCTCGTGCTCCTCGCGTTCTTCGCGCTACCGCTTCTTTTCTCGTCGGGTTTGAAAACCATGCTTCGGGTCCTCGCCGCTGCAAAAAGCTGTGCGCTGACTACAGGCTCCCCGAGAAATGCTCTGTGCTACCAGATCCTCGCGCTCCAAATCCGCGACCGGGCAGCTCTATGGCTCCGTCGTCGAACTGCCAGGCTTTGTGAGTATAGGGAGGCTATGCAACAGCGCGTGGGCGCATTTGGCGGGTCAACAAACGAACGAGCGGCGCAAGGAGCAGGCGAACTTGCACCGGCGGTATAGTTAATTATCGGGTGTTGCTGTACCACGTGACGTCGACACTTCAATTGCTAAACCGAGCTTGAGGGCGCTAATTGGCACGTTGGCCGTTCCGCGGCGTTGGCCGCAGCTTCCGTTCCGCGGCTCCAGTGTGACGCGGCGAAGCCACCTTTCGAAAACGGCGCGCCATTGTTTTCGCACTCGACGGCGCGAGAATTGTATCGGGAGTGAAAGTCGTTAAGAACTTCCGCACCATGAGTCTCGCTTTGTTGGCCGCCTTCCGGAGTTTGTGCGAACAACTCCGATTCCATTCAACTCCGTTCCCTCGTGTGTGCGTGCGTGTATGTGTGTGTGTGTGCGCGCGCCCGTGTGTGCGTGCGTGTGGGGGTGTGTGTGTGTTTTACTTTTGTTATGTTGTCGAGTGTGCAGGCTTAGGTAATGATGCACAGGAATATTGGTTGTTAAAAACGAATGGGCGTGTTTTCGGACTTTTTTGCATTGATTTATTCAGCGTATAGTAACACTTCAGTGCACCACTTTCCAAGGAATAAAAACGACAATAATAAGTGTCAGAACACTTCGCAGTTGCTGGTGGATTGGCAACTTCACGGTAGCATGCCTATAGGGGCTATGTCCTCCTGGTTGAATAGAGCCACCGAATAAGCTACACTTGAACAGTCACGACACTTCAGCCATCGGATGGATGTGGATGGACGGATGCTAATGTGTACCTTTTATAACGGCCGGTAGCTTGCGCCACCTAGTCTAGAAACCAAAAGTATGATATATCTTAGTGCTTCGAATGACTGCTGCCAGTTATCTGATGATCTATCTGAAATCGCAGGACGCGCCGTCGTCCAAAAATAATGTTAAAGAAAAAAGTCAGCGACAAAGCAAAACGATATCATGGAGGATTCCTGGCGCCGTATCTGGAGCTCAGGAAGCCGAATTTTTAAACCGTAACTATCGCCAATTGGCCCTTTTCAAAAAGTCCATCAAGCAACATTGGCGGTCGCCATTGGCTTGGACATGAAGCGTGTGATTGGATCCGAGCCTTCGTCGAACTCTGACGTCACACTCGGTTTCCCAATGCGAGCTGAGCCGAGCTCACGCCGAACGCTGCCGCAGCCCTCGTGTCCAATACATACTCAGAAAAGCGAGATGAAGCGATGGTTGACAGACGATGCCGCGGAAGTTTTGAAAAGGGTCTATTGCGCCCGCTGTGCACTAAGTACAAAATGGCTGCGCCCACCAAATAAATCGAAGAACGAAGTGCCGATACTGTAAGCTTATTTAATGGCTCTAGGGTTGAACGACGAGCGTAAAGTTGGGTCTTGACGGGATATTTGAAGGTAAAAGTTCGGTGGCTCTCTGCCTGGTTAGAAAGAAATATCAGCCGAAAATTGCATAACACTAACCGAGTTTATGAAACAGTGTCTCGACATTTCGGGACCGATTCAGTTCTATTGGTCACGGGTGGGTGCCTGTGGGGACACGCGTCGCTATTCGCGACTTTAGAGACCTATAGGGGGCGCCACCACCAAACCAACATGGCGGCTAAGTCCAGGTCGCGTCGGCTCGGCGGGCCGTCTGAACGAGGTGGCGCATTCAATTTAACAGATTTTTTTGTTTAATGCCCAATTTTTAGAGGTATTTGAACTAAAACGGTTAAGTGTAGCCGGTGCACATAAACGTGAGGCATAGTTTTCTTTTCCCAGTGCTTTTTGTTCTTTTCATGTCAAACTTTCGTTTCGGAGATTTCGTTCAAAACCGAAACTATGGGCTCCGGAGAGACGGTAATAGACTCTAATCAGTTTTGATCATCTAAGGAATGCGGCGATGACTACAGAATTGTTCCACCTAGAATAATTTTCAATTAACTCGCATGCCTCGACCATGTGACTTATGTGTTCGCGAAATCGAGTTTTTGGCCTTTAAGAAACAGCTCCAGTCGTCTGCTCGGTCAACAACACAGGCTGCAGGAAAATTTCGAGAAAATTAAGCAAGCGCTTCTTGAGCCAAGGAGCGTGTTAGCCCGCTGGCGCCCTACTAAGCAGCTGATACTCGTATTTCAATTCAAGTCTTAGTAGCAATCGAGAAGTACTTTGACTTACCATGTCCCACTAAAGCGATATAGTATATTTTCCGGGTTGAAATATGAGCTTAGTTGACTAGCTATTAGGTGAACTGCTGAATAAAAGTATATTTGACAAACAGAGAGATACTGCTTAAACTTAGCCAAATGGTTCTAGCCAGTAGCATGAAGACGAATGCGGACAAACTGAAGAGAGTCTTTACTCGGAGATTCACGCAGAACCTCTCTGCATTGAACTTGACTTCGAAACCTGAACGGAAAAAAATAGTATTTTTGAGGCCGGTCAACCCTGAGCAATGCAGACGTATATTGCTGCTCGCTTCGACGGGGGTATAATATAAATATTGGAGGCGCCATAGATCATAACGCCGTTACAGCTTCTTACTTTGCGAGACGTGTCCCCACCTTTTGAAAGCGGATAATTTCCTTCATTAATCATATGCAGCGAGCAGGTTTTTCTGAATCAAGTGGTTGCGAAATCACCCCAACTCCTTTAGTGTGGTACAGAGGCTTTTCGGCGAAAAGCAGACAAGATTAATAGCCTACGCACTGACCGGCGTGGGCGGCTCAAACTTGAAGCTAATCGAACACAACGAAACTCAAGAAAAGCAGCGTATCGAACCTTCCCATTCACTTGACTGCAACATTGGTGTTCTCTCAGTGAAACACCTTGTGTGTCGTCCTCAGTCCACTGTTCTACATCCTTATAAAGAAACCACTTATCAGTTACCAAGTAGACGTCATTTTGAATGCGATTCGAGACAGACAAGAAATCAAAACGTTTTTCCGTGATTCCTCCCCATCCAAGAAATCGAAAGCACGCGACCGTGTGTTGTGGAGTAAACGGGCTTTCAAACACGTGATGGGAGGAAACAATCTACTGAGGCTTCACCACACTAATGAACACTCAGGCAAACTTAAGAAATTTTAGGACCTTGGTAAAATTACATTGTTCGCCACCGCGCCGACAACACGTGTCCGCGAAAGCCGCCAGAGACGAGGCGCGGAGGGCGCGAAGCGACCTGGTCCGGCTGGTTCCCGGTTCCGCGAATTTCCACACACGGGTGTTGGGTTCTTTGCAGACGTCACGCAGCCCTGAGACATAAATCCTGGGCAGAGTGCCCGCGAGGAGCGGTTTACGTTTCCATTTGTTCGTCGAATAAATGAGGACTCACCGAAGAGCCGCTTTCGCCAATGCATTTCCAAGGCCAGCACAATGTTCACTTCGTAATCTATTGTGTGGCCAGTTCCTTTGCGCGTTTTTGTAGAGCACTTGCTTCCACGCCTTTTTTTTTTTTCAAACATCGTATTTGTGTTTCGTGAGGGCACTCACTATTTGCAGCTCCAACTCCTCCCATTGATGACGGGGCGGTAGTTTCATCAACATCATCAGGTGGGCTAGTTGGTTAAACATATTAAAATATGGGATAGCGCGACACGAAGAAGAAAAGTAAACTTGGAGACAGGACAGAGCGTCTCTCCTGACTCCCTCTTTACGTTTCCTCTCCTTGTCGCGCTATCCCAGATCTTAATAAAACAGGATTTCCAAGATGGCGGAAGAGACGTGAATAGATTTTCCAGAATTTCCTGTGCCCCCGCTCGCAGACGTTGGTCCGTGTGCTAAACTTAATTTATTGGACTACAAGTACGAAGCGGTCAGGGCAAGAGCATATCACAAGTTCACGCGAATGCTGACATTCGTTAAGAAAATGTGACGTTGATTTTTAAAAGTTGCGAAGAGGAACACAGCCATTCCTATTTTAACGCACTCGCTTTTTCCGTTAAAACTGCATGGTGCACGAACACACACCGACCAAAATCCATACAGTAACAGCATACCAAAGTCCGGCAGTCCCTGCCACCATAGTCCCTGTCACCATCTCCGCCCCCCCGTTCCCGTCTCCTCTGTTTTTTTCGTTCGTCCGCAAGAGGGCGAGTGGTGGGATGGGGCTGCGTGGCACCCTTCATTTTACTTCACGTGCGAGCGTAGCAGAAGCTACAGTGAGAGCGAGCTCCGGGGTTTGAGCGTTCTTGCCGAGCAACTCGCGCTCATGCAGGGCGAGCATCGTTCAGTGGCTTCAACTCCATTAAACTCGGTCGTTGTGGCGCTAACTCCAAGTAAAACAACAACAACAATTATATGAGTGTTTTCAATAAATATATCAGAACTTATAAGAGCCTTATACCTCATATGCGTTGTGATATGTTTAGGGGACAAATCATTATCTTACTTAATAATAGGGACGTTTGAAGGGGAGGAGGGGGGAATTGCACTGTACTCCTATTTGCTTAGTTACTGGAACTTTTCTATCAGGTATTGTTAAAATGATTACCAATATGATAATCACCCTTTTTAAAAAATAAGGCTTGTTCAATAAACACCTTAAAACTTAAATTCATTATATCAGGCGTATATCAGTCCCTTTATTTTCTTATATCTTCTCCATTTTTTTCATTGGATACGTTTAAATAATTGTTTTTTCAATGTGGGCGATCTGTACATTACGATACATTCAGGAGTAGTTAGGTAGAAAAGTTACTCGCATAGATGTAGAGCGATAAATTAACCTTTCGATGTCTCTGAGTTCAAAGCGATTCTTCGGCGTATAAATTATGATAGAGCTTACAACGCTTACCAATATCGCGAGTACACGGGTTTTACACTCCAATTACTCCGTCAACTAAAACGCTTCACACGATCTCCGCAGGCCCTGGTCAAGCACAAGGACAAGGTGGATACCAACCTGAGAAGCAAGCACGGGAGAACCGCGTTGCACCTGGCGGCGATTTACGACCACGCCGAATGCGCGCGGATTCTGGTATGGCGGCCTAAACAGTTTTTATTTCCTTTCTCTCCTTAATTGAGCCGCAGTCGAACTGCTCATACATCAGACAAAAGACAGTGTGTCGCGCAGCAGACACGTATGACACATTGATCCAAGGACATATATCTATGTACATACATATATGTTCATACACCTATGTTCACACATATATGTGCCTCGAAGATTTCTGCAGACAGGTTTTGTATGACCAATATATGACCAGATTGTCAAACAAGGAAGAAACGCGTACTCCTTAGACCGTAGCTGCCCTATGTCTTTTGTAGGACGTATTTAGCAGTGAGAGCGCGGCTTTATGTTGCAGTTGCACATTTAAACAAAGAAGAAAACAAACCAAAAGAAATGTTGCAGTTGTGAATTGCGGGAAACGCTTTGTCGTCCTCCTAGCAAGTCAGCGAGTCGCATTTTGGAAGCGCATAATTACGGTATCGCCCACTTTCGACCGCTCTGCGCCGGGCAAGAAAATAGCGGCACCCAAAAGACAATTGAGGAAGGATGTGACCAAATTCCGAGCGCATCTTAGTATATATAATCGTTGTCCCATCAAAAAAAAAAAAAAGACGACGTTTTTTGCGCAATATTTGTGCGCTGCGCAAAGTAGTTCTTGCGATATTTGGTTGTCGAAGAACATAAAACTAATCTAAGATTCCCCCAGATGTATCCTACTTCAACGCGGGAAAGGGGAATTTAGTAACGTTCCGCGAGTGTCCGGACAACTTTTACTACGGTTCTTGAGGTGATACGAGTATAGTTTCCGTTGGACGAGCCAATAAGGCCCGTAGACCATTTTCGAAATTCAATCTGGCAACTTTGATCGCCACGATCATCTCAGTGTGTGGATCCGTGCCAAGCTAATGGCTGTCTCATTGAGGCTGACGAAGGAAGAACTTAAAAGATACTACCGGGCGGAGGATATATAAATGAGGGCCGAACGTTCGAGACCTTCGGTACAAACACGTTCACGAATTAAGCACAACGGCTGCATAGGCTTTTTTTTTTATGTGCTCCAATCGATTTTTTGGTACAAGTAATTGGCTCTAAAGCCTTTCGATGGCGGCAATTTATTCGAGGGGCTTATGGACTGACTTGTGCGATACTCATTACGAGTAATAAAATTACTTGCGATCTATTACTTTTTGGAGTAATTTTAAACCATTTCAATACATTTATTAGGAACTAATGACAACAGTAATTTCATTACTTTTGGAAGTACTAAAATTACTTGTAAGCGCTACTATTTTCCCCTCCCCTTTCAAATGACTACTTTCGTTTCAACCAAGATTCTCCGAAAGCAGGGTGTGTCACTAAAATCTTGTGAATTAAAAAGGTGAGTTCACATTAATTGAAGAGCGTGTTGGTAACAATGACTGGCAACAGAAGGAATAAAACAAACTCCGGACAAGAGACAACGAACATTTCTTTCAACTGGCAACAACAAAGTAGCTCGTAATACGGTGATTCTAGTCCAACTATGGACAGCACTGAAGACGCAATTTTAAAACCGGTAGAAAAACGTGTCGTTTTGAAAACCAGACTTAATCAGAAAAGTAATGGTTACCTTTTTCAAGTAAGATGTACAAGACTGCTTTTGGAACGCCGCTCTTTTGTTCCTATGTTCACACCATCAAACGTGGAACAAATCAAGAAAAAAGAACGACTGGATAGAAGCACCGATTCTCATTTGCCATTGACATGCGAGAGTGAGGGTGCTCGAATATAGTTTAATGGCTGCCGTTGCTTCGTCGAAACTGAAGCTGCTTTATGAGCCACCAAGATGGCACTGAATTTTAAAAGGGATGCAGCACGAAAAAGCGCAACCTCGTGGTATTCATTATATTTCTGTGGTCTGATATCATCGGCTGAACCAACGGAACGCAGGGGACGCGCCGTGACCTTGGACTGTTGACACTTTTTGCTTTGAGAGTCGTTCTTCGAGATTCTTATCGGCTAAGGCTTCAAACTTATTGGCTGTGGAGCGGTAATAAGATGTTCGGCATCCAACGCGCCGTGCTTTCCTTAAGCTGACATTAATCATAAAGTGTGTTTCTGCGAGAGCTTTCAATAATTTCTAGAGATAGGGTAATTGAGAAAAAAGGAAACTTTTTAGGGAACAAACTGCCAACCACAACGGACGTTAAGAATCGAAAAGAAACCGCCATTAATTACCTGAAATTTTACGAATTAACTTTTTTAATTAGTGCAAATGAACGAATAGTTTTCATTGGAATCTTGCTGGGCGTCATCTGCAAACCCCGAAATCGGTTAATTTTAGGGAGACTCGAAGCACGCGAGAAGCACGCGCGGTGCGCTGAAGGTCCCACTCGTGCAACGGGCGCAAGGCTAGCAATGCAAAAACGCGGTAGACTCTTTTTTTTTTAATCACCCGCTTTTTTGCGTTGTCAGCCTTCCACCTGCAGTGTGTTATCGGAAAAGCGCAAACACGAATCTCAAACACAACTAATTAATTATGATCATTCTTTTTTTTTTTTTTTGCTCAATTTTTATCCGCTTGTTTGCACACTTACTTTTTGCATACTAATAGTCTCGTCGTTCGAAGATTGCAGCGATTGTCACTCCCAAGTGCTTTGCAGGAATGTGGACGAACCTGATTTCTAGAAGTGTACAGAGTGTTCCGCGGTGAATTAGACGTACAGAATTTTTTTTTCGGAGTGTAGTTTATTCTTTGTTCTACTAACTCGATTTACATGCAGCACAGAAAGGAGCTCGCAGAACAGAAAACTATGCAAATCTGCAGCCTAACTTAATAAACCTCAACCTCCTTGCACAATCAGGAACCTTTTCTTTCCAGCTAAGTAAATAAACTAAAACAAAAAATCAGATAGACATCTCAAGTTCATCCCCGGAATTGCACGCTGTAATTTAAATTTCGCGAACTGGAAATGAAAAATCGTGAACATTAAGGTGAACACGAGGATTTTTATTGTCTATGGAGACAACGCGAATTCAGTCCTTCAGAATTTGAGATAATTAGTGGTCGTAAATAACCCCTCTTTCTCAATCGCAAAAAAAAAAAGTTGGAGTCGCGAAAATGATTGAATTTTTAGAAAACTAGTATGCTACACTTTGCCGCAAGGTACTCGGGGAAGCCAGTCATGAAAGAGTTATACTAGATCGTTTTTGATCGTTCCGACGCATGAATCTTATCGTTATCGGAACAATCTAATAAAACTCTTGATTGCTATCTACGGAGGGCACTCAGCAAGTGACAAGGCTGACAATATGCTTACACATAAGAAAATAGTCTGCGCTATGACACTCAGCATGGAGAATCACCAAGGTCATTTTCACAACCCAGACCATTTTTTTATTATTTAAGGTCTAAACATATTAAGCACTTTCATTTGCCGAGATGCTTCCGTACATTGCAACAGTCTCCGTACATGTTACTCGAAAAAATAACTCAATTACAATCGCAATTACTCTCGCTTTAAAAAAATATTCAATTATATTACTTCAACTATTAAGATGTAAACTAATTAACTGTTATTTGAAAATTGAACCTTACTTTTCCGATTTCTTCAGATCTTCAAAACGACCGATTGTCCTGCGGATTTGAAAACGGGCTTATCGTATACTGTCTAGTATTGGATTCGCAGAATTATAAACTACTTATATTAGACAGTTTTAGGGAACCGTTTTGGCACATCCGATATGGCACGACGGGGCCCTCCGGTACGAACTGCGCATGCGCGAGTCTTCTGCGGTAGCGCATGCGCATTTCGTACAGGACAGCCCCATCGTACCGTATTGTATTTGCGAAAACTGCTCCCTAAAACTCTCTATTCTTAGTCCACCAATTTCGGTAAACCATTCTTCTGTCGGAGTCTTGGTTTGAGTATTCCTTGGTAGGAAACTTGCACAAAGAAAGGGCGCCATTAGAAAGGCGAGGGAAAAGTAGCAATGGTTACAAGTAATAATAGTTTACTTCCTAGGGTAACCAGATTACTCATGCGATCACTCCCGAATAAATGAATCCAAATGATTACAACATTACATAAAATAAATATTCAATTACAAGTAATTCGGCTACTTGTAATGAGTAAATCGGTTACTTGTAATGAGTAAAGTAAAGTCCATGGATTGTGGCGACCGGCTCTCAGAGTAGTTTACGGTGAAATATATTTTTTTCCCGTATGCTTCTGCGCATGCGTACAGTCTCTCCCTAGGCCGATCTTCCCGCTGTCGCCATTTCAGCGGGGCACCGTTCCGCACGACCAACGTTGTTAGCATCTAACTTCGCGCCTATTTAGTATATTTTGACGTTTCGTTTTTTTTAGTATCGTTAGTATATATGGGCTATCAAAAGCGCTGAAGACCGATACAACGGCGCGATGCCAATGTTCTCTGACGGGCGGGGGCATGTTGGGTTGCCCCTCATTTGTAGTTCGC
The DNA here is from genome assembly GCA_037355805.1 of Ixodes ricinus. Classification (NCBI taxonomy): domain Eukaryota; kingdom Metazoa; phylum Arthropoda; class Arachnida; order Ixodida; family Ixodidae; genus Ixodes; species Ixodes ricinus. The sequence continues at coordinate 87,932 of JAZHYW010032455.1, read as the reverse complement.
AGACAACTCCCCAGACGGCGCTCGTTACTCGAAAACGCCAGAGCCATAGATAGGGCGCTGAGACTGTGTGAAAGAGAACAATGCCAAAGGTTGCGCATGAGTGGAGTATAACGTTAATACTCGAGCGCTCGCGCGCTTTAAACTTAACAAGCTTTTTTTTCATTTTTTTACACAGTTTAAGCTAAAACGTTGATTCTAGCAAGCCAGCCTAGATTTCTTAGAGCAAATACACGTTTAGTATTTCTTTTTGTCCGGATTTGCTCGATTGTGCGCTCACGCGAAACTTTACGAAATCACGGAATAATGGCCGCAAAAACGCGATTATCAAAATGAAATGTTAGTAGAAAAACTCTGGTTTTTGTATAATTTTGTTTCTCTCCTAAAGCTTTCCATAACCCGCACGACGTCTGGCAATATAGCATTCAAAATCTCGCACAATGGCTTCTTTTAGGAAAAAAAAACTCTCAAGCTTTTTTTTTGCATTTGTTTAAGTATCGCACGCATTTTTGTACGGCTTGAACTTTCACCAGTGCTCTGATCTCCCTTGCGGATATCCGGTTTCCCCTTTAAAATAAGTATCACACTAAAAATAAGTAAAGTATGTGCACATACCGTATAAAATGCAAGCCCCTAAAAGCTGGAGCAGGCCATTCACAAATGGATCTGCGCATGTGGGTTTTCAGTATAATATATGCCTATTATAGAAAAAAAGTAAACAAGGAAAAAAAAAGAATGGAGTGGAGTGGAACTTTTTATGATTTTTTGAATTATGATTTGTTGATTTACGTGTACGGCCTGAAGGAGTTCTTTGCCGCGGCGCCGTTGCTTGATACTGCCGAGAAGTTTTGGTGCGCGAGGAAATGTATTTGGTCAGGATATTGGGAAAAACATCGGCGAAGGCGAGATTAAATTTGAAATTCGCGATTGGTTTCTTGGGTTGCACGTAGATAGAGAGAGAAAAAGAAAATGAAAAGGACCTCCTAGCAGTTAGGTGGACTTGGTGTTTTACGAGCATGCTCAAATGCGTCTTTAAATGAGATGCGAAATTGAGTATTTCGAAGATGAGAACAAACTCTGAAACCCAAAAGCTACTTTCCACGCAAAAGTAAATAGCTAATGTTTTCTTGACTCTAATGGATCGTGCTTACGACGTCGCTCCCGTGCGGCCTCAACCTAAATCCTTTTTTTTTTAGTGATAACGTTGCTTAGGTATTCCTGAAATAATTTATTGATCTAAAAACACGTTTCATTCATTCATTCATTCATTCATTCATACATTCATTCATTCATTCATTTAATATAAATTTTAGTGCAGCTTAAGGTATATAATGAATGAATGGATATAGACCGTTTTATGGGGGTAGCGCCATTTTGAACACTGTAGCGCCATCTAGCGAGCGTCAGGTTCCGCTGCCATGCGGAGTGGTTAGAAACGTTGGCGAAAGTGCTCTTTTAGGCGCCGCTTTCGCGTTGGGTGTGCTAGTTGAGTGCTCCAAAGTTCTGGGCATCCGGTTTAGGGCAGGTCTTGGGTTCTTGCGTGCCGCGGATGGCGTTTATTTGCTTGTTTATTTATTTATTTGGAAATACTACTCACTCCAAGTGCAGTCATTAATAGAAACAGAGAAAAAGAAAACATCAGGTAAGTGAAATTTCCACAGCAGAAATAAAATTTTCGAGAGGTGTTAAGATGACAGTGTCGATTGGTAGCTCATTCCAATCTTGGATTGTTAGAGGAAAGGAAGAATATCGAGAACAGTCATTCTTGAACCTTTATTGTTTTCACGCTCTCGTGTGGTTTAGGTGTCGGGACCTTGTGGATAATGATCCTAAGTAGCCAGAGCTTTCAATTTAAATAGTGCCATTAAGAATATTATACAGCACTTTTAATATATCAATTTTTGCTATTGCCCGCAACGGCTGAGTCTGCGCCCTCTGAAGCAGTTCTATAGATGAGGTTCCTGTTCGAAAATTATTAAAAATATACCGAGCAGCTAGTTCCTGAATAGCTTTCGAGCCTGAGAGCCCCCCCCCCCCCCCCCCTTCCCCCAGTTGTGTTTTTAGGGTGCAGCGCGTGCTCAAAGCGAGCTTTAGCCAAATTAATTTTGTCAAAACTGTGGATGTCGAGACGCGATGAGTCGTTTTACCCTCAGCTGGTGGTAATGACCCCACGTGAATACCTTCTATGCACGTAACACCGTTCGTCTGGACAATATTTTGCGCCATGGCATTGTGTTCCCGCAACGAGAGATCCAGTGTCGAGGTTCACGTTTCCAAACTCGCCCCTTCCAACACAAAAGCCGCGTGCGAACTCGACAACCCTTCGCGGTTGCCGTAACTGTGCACGACGAAGAGTACACTGGTTGTTGTACACAACTCCCGCGAAAGATCGCATTGTTTGCCCACGCGTGACGGAAGGCTCGGCTTACCCAAAGTTCTTCCAAGCACAGTGTAAACAACGGCCCCTTGTAAGCAAGAGCGTTCACGGCGAACAAAAATAATTTTAATCTCCCGAAGTGTGTCGTAAACTATCCCGTTGCACACGGCGATGAGGAAAGCACCCCTCGAAGGTTTATAACGCTGGTAGAACTAAGGGGACAACGAGCACAATCAATGAGAGCGTCGTGCGCATATGTCGTGTTTTATGTTTGTACCACATCGTTCCTGTATCTCGGAGAAACCAATCGCTGTAATCTACGGAAAGAGCTCGGCGAGTAAAAGTAAAACCATTTTAAGACCTAAAAAAGAAAAAAATCAGTCTGCGCTGTGGCATGACGTTATGTTACATGACGCATGGCGTTTTTCGTGCATGCGTCATGTCCAGTATAACAGCTCAAACAGTTTCTGTTAGGTCTAAGCCTATTTTCAACACCGTTGTTTGCCGCGTTCCCTCTATATATATAGTAGCGATGGGCTCACCCAAGTGGAAGTGGACAATCCAGATATTTTTTTCGAGTGCGCTCTCGCGTTCTAAACCTATGAGAAATATAAGGAAACAGAGACAACAACTTTGGTTTCGTTTTTTTTTTCGTCTTTATCTTAACTTCGTATAATCTGTGTGGCATCACTGATCCTGGTAAACAACGTGAAATACGCCAAGACGCCGTGAAACTTTTATTATCACGAGATTGATTTCGGTATCGATTGCTCGGAGTCGGGTTCGCGGAATGACGTCACAGACTGGGGTGCGCCACTGTGGCGGCCGGGGGTCACGTGGGTTCAGGCGCATCGTGACGCGGCACATGTAGGCTTCATGTGCTAAAGTCACCGCGTCGATGTCGTCATCGCGCATGCGCAGACGGCTCACCTCACGCGCATCTGATCTCCGTGCACGCGCAGTTTCCACACCTGGGCGAACCTGGGCTCGTATGTAAACAGCGTGTTGGCGTATATTTCTCAAATGAGAGCAGACGACAATGCCTCAACTGCATCACTTTTTTTGTCATTGTGACTTCTGTTGCGGTAGCGGCATAGTTGCAATTAGTGGTCTGTGACGTCAATCCCAAGTCGCGGTTTTCAGCGGGCACCATGTGATCGATCCGCATTCAATCTGGCTACGGTAGTACCTGAGAAGAAGGCGGAGCCACGAGCCTTAAGGCCAAAAGCGAAACAATGAGCCGGCATCTCAGTTTCTTAAGCTGTCAAAAAAAATAAGAAACGCGGTAGTAACTTATTTTTAGCGACGTGGTCTTTTTTTGCGTTCTGTTCCATGATTAGTGATGTCATACGCATTATTAAGAGTATTAAAAAAAGAGACGCAACCCAAAAAACTTAGTATTCCTACTTTTTCAAACCGACGTACTTTCCAGCTTCTATCTCTGTACAAAAAAAAAAAGAAGAAACGCCCAAAACAACCACTGGCGTTGTTTATTATGTTCACGTTTTTTGCTCGGTGATTCGTTCTTCAGATTTTTTATGGGCTAATGCCGACACCTCATTAGCTGCGGAGCGACACGATAAATTTCTTACTTCAATATGTGAAAATCGATGGAGCTATTTTACTCGTTAACGCAGTATCGGCTACTGTATACCAATTGTAACAAAAATAAATATAAAAATAAATCTTTGTGACCACACTCTAAAAAAAAATCCGAGTTCCCTTTTTGGCAGAGCAAAGAATTCGGCCAATGACGTCGAGAAAAAAAAAGAATATCCCAGCAAATGAAAAACTTGAAAATGCAACATCTGCTTTTCACCTCAAGAACCGTAGTAAAGAAAGTACGGTTTCTCGCGGAGCATTACTAATTTTCCTCTTTATGCTGAGAATTGAGATATATGTTGGTGCATTTTAGATTAGATATGTGTTACCTTATCAAGACGTACATGTTTCAAACGCCAAAAGCATCGCTTCGGCCTCCGACACCCACATCTTGTAAGAACTACTTCGCGCGGCGTATGAACATTGAGCAAAACGTCCTTTTTTCTTGAGGTGCAAACGGGTATAGACCTGAATAATTAAAAATGCGACGACCACGGGAACAAAGCAATTCTGAAACGCCACGGTCATTGTGCCTGCGCACATCGCACTTTTTTGTTGTGTAATCTCACGCTGAGCTTCGTCAATCGCCGGTATCCTTTTTCTTCGCCGCGATTGTCTGTCTTCGTGTTCTGCAGGAAAGCGACTCGGACGTTTGTTTTTGTGCATGTGTTTTTTTTTTTAAGAGTGCATTTGTATTTTGGATGATGCTGATAGTGACCGGGTGGTTTCAGTTGAGCCAGTTCGGGGCCTCGCCCAAGATCACCTGCGACAACGGCTTCTACCCGATCCACGAAGCGGCCAAGAATGCGTCGGCCAACGCCATCGAGGCCCTGCTCGAATGGGGTAAGCTCTTACTCTTTTTTAATACTTCCATTGTTTGTTTTAGGGGCGAAGCTCCTTAGGGTCTAGCCTTGTCCATCCGTCCGGCGTCCGTGCTCACATCGATTGCCATTCCATCTGTCTGTCATGGATGAAACGTTGCATGTAGCCGCTCAACGTCTATATACAGGAGAGGGCGCTGCGGTCAAATGCGGATATAATCGCGTTAAACTTTGCATGCATTGGCTCAACGTTTATAGACGAGAGGGCGCTGCGGTCAAATGCTCAAATGCGTATATAACCACGTTCCATACCACAGATTCTCTTTCTGACATGGACCGTTGACTTAAGCGCTGGAGATGCGTTCCCACGGCTTCTAGCGGATCCAAGCTGATCCGCAAGAAGGAGCACTGGCTCTGCATTTCACCGACCACAAAGCAGTAATAATGAAGTCGAAACGCAAACCGGAACTCAGCACTACCTATGAGCAATAAGAAAAAATCAGCACCATCAGCACTACCTATGAACAATAAAATCAGTATCATCAGCACCACCAGAGCTTCACCACAATCAACATCATTCACCACGTGGAGATGCGGCCTCTTTTTTTTAATAGTTTGGTCACTGACAGTTTAAGAAACGAAAGGGCGAGGTGCTTATATTTGTCCGTGCCTCTTGATTCGTTCTACGGCATTATGATCGGCTCATCCCGAACTTTCTTGGACATCAACGCCTCGCCGTATGCACTAAAACGAAATTCTCAACTGAACAACAACAAACATCGCAATGTTCCCGGGGACGTTTTGAAATGACAGCCATAAATTAACAATAAGCAGTAACTAAATTTTTTGGACGCGTATAGTTCTAATTCCACGGCGCTGCCATTCTTTTTTTTTTTTGCATTGAATATTAAGGATTACATTTAAAAAATTGTTAATTTCTGATTTTCTTGAGACAAGATCTCAATGTTCCTGAGGACTGTAATTGCCCGGGTTTCATCGAACGCAAATGCTATAAAATATGTATATTTCTTTGAAAAAATGAAAGCCGTTTACAACCCTCTGTAACACCGAAATAGAGCGCAGCTCTTGAGGAGGAGGAGGGAAGGGTACTGAGGGGAGTCTATACCTCCTCCTCCTCCTCATCCTGCCTGCTACTCCTCCTCCGAGCGGCGTCGGCGTAACCGTGAGGTCACGTGACCCTCGACTGACCTCACAGGCGGTCGCGTGACCTCAGCGTCAGTGACCCTCTGGGGGTCAGGAAACCACGTGACACCGCTCGGGGGGTTGGGGGTCACGTGATCCCCCTGACCCCCCAGGGGTATTACGAGGCCTTCCTTACCCCCCCCCCCGAGGGGTTTCACGTGACCCCCTGACCCCCGTGACCCCGCGGGGACGTTTCGCCGGTGCCGAAACGTCACCATGCCGAAACGTCGCCGCGGTTACGCCGACGGCAACGGCGACGCCACTCAAGCCGGAAACGGGCGCCTAAGAGCTGCGCTCTAAAAACATTTTATTGCTCGAAATGTCCCAAAAAGTTGGCCATGAATGCAGCAATTTAATTGGCTGAAGAGCGACATAATGAGATGGTCCGGATCTGCCACGTCCAGCGTTTCTTAAACAGTCAAAAGCTACGCGCCCCCTCCCCCCAAAAAAACAAAAGAAACGTTAATTTTTTTTTGAAAAGCAGCAAAACAAAAACATTTTAGTTTGCTCATTGCTTCGCGCGAAATAGTTCTTACACCACTTGGTTGCCAAAGGAACAATAAGCGATGCTTTTGGCGTTTGGAACGTCCACATCTTGATAATATAACAAATATCTAATCTAAAAGGCACCTACACATGTCTTAATTCTCCACATAAGGCGGGCGAGGGGAAGGGGGGGATTAGTTAAAGGAGCAGTGCAACGATATTGAATTGGAATGTTTTTCACTTTACACGAGCTTACTGGCGCTAGTGGGACTCAAGGATACTCGCACGCAACGCCACTGGACAAGCGAACTCCTTTGTTGCGGTGAAATTTCGAGCGACAAAAGCGATCATTTTCATTCAATCTCTCCTTTGCAAAATTTGAAGACGTAACGTGGGGATCGCGAGTACTACCCATATGACGATATTTGAATGTGCTTCATAGATTGGACCCGAGCATGGCGTGGTCGCTCGATTTGGGCTCGTGATAATCGGTAGCTCGAGAAGCATTCGGGTAGTGGCCCGTGTCCAATCGCTGCAATGACGGCCAATAGCCGAGCCATAACAATGTCTGGAACTACAGCGCGTGTCCTGAGCTTTGCCAACCCCAGCGCGCGGCATATGATCAACATTGGCGGTATATAATCGGCTCCAGATCACGTGGCCGCTTGTTCTGTCTGCGAGTTGAGGGGGTGAACGCTGCTCGTTTTTCTTTAATTTTTACTGAGACTTCTCTTGCGTGTGGTGAAAAACGAACGCGTGTTTCATAGGTCATTTACGTCAGGGATCCGTTCTAAGCGGTATTTGCGCAAAGTACGAAAATTGTTGCATCGCTCCTTTAAGCTCCGCGAGGAGTTGAACATTATTTACTTAGCTCGTTGATGTGAAATCGAGTACAGGTCTAAACCCATTTCCAATCTTGTCATTGCCCCAGCTCGCTCCGTAGATTGCGTCGATTGGTTTTCACAACTGCTTTGCGGTAAAGCGGACGCTTTCCGGATTCCTTTAAAGGGGTGTTCACACGGGGATGCTTTTCGGGGAGGGATCTGCGCGACGTCAGTGATCGGCGGAACCAGCCAACCAGCGGAACTCCTTCCCCGACTAAGCATTCACACGAGCGGCGGGAACCCAAAAGGGATGTCAGTGTTGTCAGACGCATTCAGCGGTCGCACTCTCGACAACAGGGCTCGGCGCGTGCTGACGAGAGTAGAAAAATGGAGGTGTATACGTGAAACGATGGTATGGCAGCAGCGCTGTTTGATGCAGAAGACGACGAACTGATTCCATATAAAAAGAAAGACGCTTCCTGAATGATTGGACGCGTCACCACAAAGGACGTGGAATCTACAACTAGTTGTACGAGGAGGAGCGGTTCGAGGAAGGCATCGACGAAGATCGAATACTTCTTCGGGCGCCTCGGATGATATGCGCAACCGCGCAAGCCACAATAACAAGTTTGGCAAAACCGATGCCATCGCCGGCGTCTTGCCGAGAAAGAAATCACTAAAAGTTGCCCCAGACAAAACGAACAAAATGCCGCCAATTGCAGAGATATCCCACGCTATGGCGGGGAGCGTGTGCGCAGCCCGAGACAAAAGCTATTAGCGGCGAGATGTTTCGGTGGCGCCCTCGTTCGGTTACCTTTCGTGACGTCATTACCTTGTGAACAACAAGTTCGATGGTGTTTGTAATGGGCATGGTGGAAGCCTGAAGTCATAGCGCTCTCAAAGCAACACTGCCAACACCGTCAAAATTGAAGTTCTTACATTCCTCTTATTTCCGTCGATGAGACATCCTTTGCTGACGTCATAGTCAGCATTCGGCCAATTGTGGTGGGCCGACCACAGCGACGCTTTCTGATCGCTCACGTCGCCAATAGGGAGTATTCACTGGCGGCCATAGCTGTGTGCGCGAATTCTGAGCGCGTGCTGATGGCGAGCTTCCACAGTTGTTTTGCAACGTGCATTCCGCACCATCGAGAGTGCCGGTCTTAGCAGCCTATTGATGTGAGCTCGTTCTGAGCATGCGCTTTAAACGGCACCCACAAATATGGAGTCCAGTGAATACTTCCTATATCCCATCACCACGGGGTGTCTATGTCAGCGTGGCTCCGCGCAAAAGTGCTGACGTTGTTCCCACGTGACGCGCATTTGAGGAAGCAAAGGAGGGATTGCTCCCCCGTGCGTGAATATCCCTAGAGCCGCAGTCACGCTGTTCCAACATCATTCAAAAGACGCAATGCAGAAGTGATGGCAGAATTATCTGAGGACACGACTTGGGCACGTCTGGAGCATGGTTGGTTCATACATACGATACGTGATGCTTTCTAGCATGTTTGCAGACGTTCCTTTGTATGATGTATTAACAGCGAGACACCGCGGATTTAGAAGCTAAAGGGCGAGGAGACCTCCCTCTTCACCCTCAACACTCTAAAAAAAAAGACTGTTTTAGTTCATTTTAGAAGTCAACGTGCGAAACAAGGAGCATGAGGTTGCACCATTTTCTATTCAGTCGTATTTGAGTTTTGTAATTTGCTGGCCTCTTCTATTGTTCGCCGCCACTGGCTGTCTCCGAGTCCTGCAAGAAAAAACTCGCAGACTTTTTTTTTTTTTTTTTTGCCTCCGGGTTCCATCTGGTCATGATGTCATACAAAAGACAGTCTGCGTAAGACGAGTCACCGAAATATCCGTGGTTCGAATGCCCCGTGTCCAAGTTTCTCCCTGAACTCATTGCCATGCGGCATTCGAAGCACGGATCTCGCGGTGACTCGCCTTCGAATCTGTATGCAGACTGCCTTTTGTGTGATGTCTAAGCAGTGTGAGCCCGGCTTTGGAGAGTAGGGCGCAAGCGCCGGCGAACCGTTCGGCCCGAAAGGCGTGCAGCGTTTCTTCCCCCCCCCCCCCAAAAAAAAAAAAAAAAAAAGAAATATATAAAATGTCGGCGCCAGCACTAGAGCTAAATAAATAGGTACGTACACCGCGAGAAGACAGAACGCAAAATATAGTTTATTCAAAACGCAAATTCGTCTGCTTTTTTTTTTTTGCAGGGGTATGTGTTGACGTCAGAACGCCGAGCTCCGATTGGCTATAATTGAAGGATATTAGGTATAAATTTTAAAGCAAGCTGCCTTCAGGTCTACCCCTATCCTTCCAATCAGAGCCAATCAGAGCTCGGCGTCTTTCTGACGTCACCCCAACACCTGCAAAAGAAGCAGACGCATTTGCGCTCCGCATTGACTTTTTTGGCTGCTCTTTTCGTTTCTTGGGCCATTCAGATGCGTGGTTAAAGACGTAAAGGACTCGATAAATAAATAAATATATATATATATATATATATTCATTCCCGATATCTAAAATACTAGAATGAGTTAGCCCGCACACAACCACCAAACATTAAAAAAAAGGTAAAATGATTTTTTTTTTGTTTGTTTGCAATAGATATTACCCTGAGACACCGTGTTTGACGGTGTCTCAGGGTTGTGCTGGACAGTGTTAACAGGCAACACTGCTTTGGGGCGCGCCGCCATGACTTCGTTGGCCGTCGCCGTATACGAGTGCGGGTAATGCCACTGTCGACGATCTTACTCCGAATAGGAGTTTGGCTGCAATTAACAGTCATTTACAAATAGACGAATTTCACGAGTACCATGCCGCCCTGAAAACGAGCGCCTGTAAACGGTGGCGTAGTTGCGTATTCGTCAATGGAGGCTACTTTGAGTCGTCGTCGGTTGATACGGCGGTTATTTCTTCCTGCATAAATTTTCAGCTCACTGCAGCGTTAGGTGCGCACTCTGCGTTATTTTGTTTTCAAAGCTTGCGTATCACGTACCGAGAATTTTACGCCTTCGACGGCAGTATTTGCCCTCGGGGTGTTTTACGGCAATTATCGATTTCTTGCAAATAACCGAATATTTTGGAAAGTTAGCAGGGGTACCGTGATATAGAATACATCGCACAAGAGTTTGCCAGAATCAAGCTCATTCTAAATTTGAAGTGATCTCATGTTAACACCATTACTCTCGGGTATAATTCTATATAATTCTATATAACTAGGAGCGCCTGTGTGCAGACAACTTTCAAAAGTTCTGTTGCGACAGAATTTGTAGGCCGGCTACACTATTCTTAGTATATTTTCAGTCTTGAACAAAAGCCAAATAAAGTCCCATTAACGCCCCTTCAAGGTATAGCACGTTCTATACCTATTCCATTGCGTGTGTGCGGTTTGCGTGCGCATTTCCGTACTCGTCAAAGCATTAGGATCGCGCTGTCCACAGTCTGATTCGGGAAGCACGATTTCTTATCTTGTCTTTGTTCTTATCATTCACTCCCGTATGCGTACAGAGTGACGTGACAAGAACCAATGAATAGGCATCTTCCGATTACCGTTGGAGCAGCGGCAGCAAACGCAAAAGCTTAAAGGGGCGTTGCAACGATATTCACAAGGGATGTTGTTTTCACTTTACACGAGCTTACTGCCACTAGTGGGACTCAAGGATACTCGCACGCAACGCCACTGGCCACGAAACTCCTTTATTGCGGTGTCATTGCAAGGACACAAGCGAGCGTTTTCATTCAATCTGTCCCTCGCAAAAACTTGATGACGTATCTGGGCGGTCGCAGTACCGCCCAATGACGATATTTGAATGCGGCTCATAGATTGAACCCGAGCATTGCGTGGGCACTCAGTTTGGGTTCGTGCTAATCGATAGCTCGAGAAGCATTCGGGTATAGTGGTACGTGTACAATCGCTGCAATGACGACGACAGTAGCCGAACCATAACAATGTCTGGAACTACTCGCGTGTCCTATGACTTGTTAACCCCAGCGCGTGGATATGATCGACATTGGCGTTATATAATCGGCTCCAGGTCACGTGGCCGCTTGTTCTGGCTGCGAGTTGACGGGGGGAGCGCTGCTCGTTTTTCTTTAATTTTTTCTGGGACTTCGATTGCGTGTGGAAATAAACGAACGGGTATTTCACACGCCATTAACATCAGGGATCTGTTCTAAGCGGTGTTTGTGTCAAGTTCAAAATTGTTACATAGCCCCATTAAATAATTTGTGTCTTGCATTTAATTAGCCGAACTTCTATTAGACAACACTAACTGTTTAACTTCGTGCAACAGAAACCTTCTGTAATGCACTTCATTGAAGCACACTTGAGGCCTCGTAAACTGCGCTGAACTGAACTGAACAAACAGCAAATAATCCGTGCTGTTTAAATCGAAACCGGGAAAAAACGTCACCGGAGAGAAGCTCACCGGGAAAAATCTCGTTTACTTTTATGTGGCCCCGGAGAAAAGATCACCTAGAATTTGATTTTTATGCAATTTGGCCATTATCCATTCATTGTTTATTTCATCAAGTGAACAATTTGTTCCTGTACTCTGGACCGGGTTGAAGATTTTAGTAACAGCAGTGGAACTAAATCTACAGATGTGTCCCATCCAGGTGGTATACACTTCAAAACAAGGCACTTTGCTGCAGCCCTCGTTCCGCTTTTATGTCGACCGTTTTCTCGTGAGTGTTTCTACATTTATTTGTGACATAGCCAGTATAGAGCAAATATCAATTTTATTTAGATGGTCATTGGATGGGCTAAGAATATTGAAAGTGTGCCTTCTTAAGTGTCGAAATGTGAAGGTTTGAAAATGTAGCATCCCCTACAAGTACATGAAAGGTAACTTAATGTATAACAATTCAGGAAGGAACTACTCAGGCTGCAGCCTACTAAACTGGTTATATGTTTTCCCGGCTTTTCTTCAATTACCGGTTTATAGATATTTTTTGTCGTGCAAGCGATTCAGTGTAATGAGGATATACTTAGAAGTATAATATCTGTTATTAAAATGTAGAATGTCCGCATGCACGTACGGAATCCACACATACTTGAGTTGAGTGAACGCATTTCAGTTTCAGCTCTGATGTTCCAATGGCGGGCCAGAGTGGGCAGCCTCAGCGCACGTGTGATGCCAACCGCCGCCGCTAGATGTCGCGAAATTTGTAGAAGGATCTGTATAACAGCGTGTTATGACCCCTTCCGGATACAGTGTGAATATTTTACAAACTGAGCGATATTGGCCACCTTCCATGCCCCAGTGATGGTTCCGCTAGCCTGTTGCGAGTTGATGCGGGTAATCGGCCAATCAGCTCGCGATGTGGAGTGCGCACGTTTCGTAGCGGCGCGCACGTGCTCTACGGCGTGCGCTGGTTCGCCGATTTTTTAAAGGAGCTTACTGAAAAGGATCTTTAAAACGCCGTCTGACAGGGGTATAACACTTTGAGAGCCATACGGGAGTTTCCTCCCTCGGGCGCTCGGCGGTATGTGCTGGCGTCAATAGGGAGTTTTGCAGATCGTTTCCGCTGTCCCGCAACGCCCTCCGCAACCAGCTACGCTAGCCGGAACTCTACAGTCAAGGCCATCGGCGCGCCGGCGCAGTAGCGGCTGCTTCGTTGCGGAGGGCTTAGCGGAGGGGGAAACGCGGTCTACGAAAACTCCCTAATGATGTCAGGATCATATCCGTGCGAAGAAACTACAGAAATAGATTTAGGTGATTGAATACTCATTGCATAAGCTATCGCTTTAGCAGGACTAAATTACGAATGATCCCGGCCAGTGCGCCTCTTGGAACCACCGCTCTGCCGTTCCCTTGCAAGACAAGATTGAGTTTCCAGTTAAACTCTTTTCTGGAATGCTACATGGTATTCGCAGCACACATAATAACAATTACCTGCGTACACGTTTGCTTCATACAGGTGTATTCTTAGAGAATATCTGCGTGCAGTTTTGCACGGACAGTGCGATAGGACAGTGATGCAAAAGGAAGAAATGCGCCTCAGATAGAAACAGTCTTTTGTATGATGTGTTAGTCATTCCCTGACACCAGAAAGCATCATGCGTCGGGGAATGTGTTAATAGTTCACGCTAAACCTGATACATGCACGCAAATAAAAATGAGCCAATATTACTCACGTCACTGAAAGTAGGTACAATTCTATTTAAACATATCCACTTGGTTGCGCTTTATTACCTCGATACAAGCCCACATTGGATAAAAGTCACTTCCAACTTTTTTTGTGTTTTTTTGTTTGTTTTAGCAAGTGCAAACATATTTTGGATGGCGACAACTTTCAACTTGCAGCGACACGCTTCAACTGCGGAAAATGCGTCTAAACGAAAACACGTGAGTCGGATATTTTACTTAGCGTGTGACAATAATACGAATCCCGACTCTGCTGATTCGGTTTATACTTTTTTTGAGTCATGTCCGCGGAAACGGTGTTTGACGAACCCACTGCGAGTCAAACGTCAAGTGAGTTACCGGAAAACAGCGATCATGCTTGATTTCATTCGTGGCAAAGTAGGCCAGAAATTGTGGATTCGTTAATTCTCACGTCACAACATCTTGTCAACTCTTCAACTTAACGAGCGAATTTGTGTTACGCTATAAATACTTGAAACATTTCAAAAAATTTACCTCATTTGAAAAAAAAAAGTCCTGTCCTTGCCAAGAGCTGTTGTCAGATTTCCTGTTTGAACTTAGCTTGAACTCGAAACGTTTTATGTTTGTTTTTGTGTATTTTTTCTTATAGAACGGTGTTTTTAAAATTGTGGGTAGCGACCCCAAGGAGCGACTTCGACAAACTCAGCGGGGGTCGCGGAGCGACTCAGGAACTTGAAAATATACAAACTTGACTTCTATGCGATGACGCTGATGAAAACAAAATACTAGTTGCAGCTCAACATCGAGGCGGAATTGAGAGTTGCAGCGTTCAAACTCCGCCCTCGTTTTAGAGAAACTGTGCTCTAGTAAACAATCTATCGAAGGAACAATCATCCTTGCTGGAACGCTTTATTTTTTTTTGTGATGGTTTATATTTAGGCATGTATACACGTTACCCGTAAAAAGTAACTAAATTCTGTTGTTCATTACTCGCTCAAAAGGAACTAAATACATTACTCGTTACTGATTCTCAAAAGGAACGCGTTACTTTACTTCAAAAGTAGCGAGATACTTTTCTCGCTACTTTGACGACCAAATACACAACTGCTTTTCTTTCATGGCTTATTGTTTACTTTCCAGTAGTCGTTGAAGTTTTTATCAGTTATGATTCCTCGCTTCCTTCCAAATACACCTCCGGCAACGCTGATCGAGTCGTTCTTTGACGCGTTCGAAGGAACGGCAGTGTTGTTTGAGCTTCAGGAAGAGCTGGTGAATCTGGGATTCCTGCTCTCTTGCTCTCTCTCTGCTTCTAAGGTTCGAAGTTGACAATGCGTTATGTGCCTGTCCGTGTTAGCAACCTCCGGGTTGACATTCGGTCCGTACTCGGTTCTAGAGGGTTCAACCAACGAACCTGATTGTGTTCGCTGGGTGAAGGACATTCCTAGCTGTATATATGGAGTTCGACTGACGTGTTCAGCGATAAACGTTGCAATAATGTCATACCGTGTAGTTGTTTTTCGGTCAGGCTAGAATTAAAACGAGGCTGTTTTAAACGGTGTTGTACACATTACTCCTCAAAAGTAACAAAATACCGTTATTTCGTTACATGGCCTTAAAAGTAACTAAATACGTTACTCGTTCCTTTTATAAAAAAAAGTAAATAAATACGCTACTCGTTAACGAAAAAAGCAACTAGGTAGAAGGAACTTGTTACTAGTAACGCGTTGCGTACATGTCTGTTTATGTTCCAGTTAGTTCACTCTAACTATATTACCTGTCGGTTAACATTTCAGCATCAATTTTGTGTATTACTGTTCATGTACTGAAATTGAAACGCTTCTGGCGTCGCAAACAGTCCAGGAGAGTCGCGACGCGATATATAATATAGATTTTGATTGGTCACAGGGTAGAAGAGTTCGGGAAGTTTTGTCCCAGAATGTGAAGTTGCTTGCGTAAAACCTTTCATGGAGAAACATTTTAGTATACGACAAAAGCAAACTTAACGGAGCCAACGTTGACGAAAGCTTTCCTGCATTTAAGTGCCGTTGCTGGCGGGCGCCAACAGCGCTGTGGCGGGTTCCGCAGCGGCGAGAGCTGCGCCATTGCAACGACAATTTGATAACCGGAGCACCTGGTTTCCAGACGTGAGCCTTTCGGAACGCCACTGCGTTCGGGGTCGGAAACTGCCACGGCCGCTCGAGCCACCACAAGTTCGGCGCAATTCCCGTTCTTTATTCTTCAATCTTTCTTCGGTGGCGTTCAACTAGACGGTGGCATCGTAACATTCTATCGAACGACGAGAGGGAAAAGGGGGGATGACAGCAAAATTTTGCAAGTATCAATCGTCCACCGAACGAGTTATTGGTCAGACCAAGCAAAAGTAAAGTGTCTCCAAAGGGCGAGGGTGGTGAGGGTTGTCACAGACAGAAAGAGCGAAAGACGAAGCAAACTCGCTGCGGTGGATCGCTTTTTTTTTGTGTGTGTGTTAGTCTTTTCGTGTTTTTTTTTTTTTGCGGACTAAAAAGTAAGAGCAAGCAGGAGCTACAAAAAATAAATAATTTAGATCTTTTTGTTTGTAGAAAGCCGTGTAATACAAAACAAAAAGTAATTTTGTGTCAATTTTCTTTTGTTAGACAAGTTGTTGGTAACGGAGATTCCGGCTGCAAAAGTCGCAAAAAGGGTCATACAATCTGGAAGAATAAAAAATAAAAAATCGAGGGTTCCGTTGGGGCACTTATATAATAAATTTTAAGCAAAAAAGAAAAGGCAAATTTATTTTTAAGCGGAATTTTACTTAGAGTGTGTCAGCGTTACCAAAACAAAAGTGTCTCACAAAAGAACAGAGAGCAGTGAAGTTATGTTGACCGTCACAACGCGACTGAGTTTTTATTTTGCGAATTAGTTCATAACGTAGCTGGAAAGAAAACTTCAAATTTGTATTGCTGAAACAGGCTCATGCATCGATTTCGAATCGTGGAATCATTGATCGACTCGCTTCGGCAATGGGCCCATCTCGACTTCTCTGTTTTCAGTTCCAGACAGTGGACACACTCGGCGACACGGGATCCTCAATTCAAACTTTTATAAACATCTGCAAGCCGGAGGGAGCTGCCTTCGATCCTTCCCGGCAATGCTCATATTTCGCGCATCTTTGTTCGGATTATATTTCATTGTTTTGCACGACACCAAACGCCGAAAGTAATCCATACTTCGTCTCATCCTACGATGGACTAAAGGCCAAAGCCACAGGCCGCCAGTGTCCACTCACGCTCCACGCTAAACTATGACACGCTTAGCATTGATTAGGTTTGGACGAATAATGCTCCGAATCCAAAACCGCTGCGTCATTTTTATAGCTTCGACACCGCAAAAAGCCAGTACGTCGTGGCTGCAATGTAAAATTGTTGAGTCACTCATTGCTCGATCCGAACTATTGTCCGCCCATTCCCATCAGTGATCCGAGACGCGGGCACCGATACGTGCGTCGAAGCGAAATACCACGCAATGTCTAAGTGGCTCGTGATTGGATCTGGCGGTTCGTAGCTTCTGCCTTTAGTTAATCGTATAGGGTGAGGCGAAGTATAGGTATACTGCAGGGCTGGGCAGTATCGCGATTTTAGAGATACTTTCGAGTATCTGTATCTCTGTATCGAGATACATTTGTAAAATGTATTTGTATCTCAGTAGTGAAATACATTTACAATGTATCGCTTGTATCGCGATACTTTGGCCGACTTAGGCATCTCGTAACATTTGTTGCCCTTTTTAAGATAAATTTAAAGGATAAAAACATCTGTTTGGTGCAACTTGCTTCGGAATTTATAATATGAACCTGCCCTATGCTATAATCCATCTCAATCACCAACAATAAAAAATTAAAAAATTGTGGTTTAAAGAAGGTTACTTGCAAGAATAACAAAATCAGCTCCTCTCACAAAGCCCTCCACTCTTTCCAATTTAGCGGAGCGAACGCTGTAAAGGAGTTGAGTCGAGAAAAAGTACGGCCCTGTTGTCCAATCTCCCTACACTATGGGTGACTCAGAGCAGCTTTGAGATGCACCCTCACGGCAAAACAGGGTTCATTTCGGGCAGACGCCTTTTGTCAAGTATGGTACGCAGTCTTTACCGTTCTGTAACTATGTGGTTCAACGGGGGTGACATGTTTTTTAGCGGAATAATTGATAGATAAAGAGTTCGAGGTAATGGGCAATGCATAAAATGGCACAAAAAGAGAAGCACAAGCATAAATTACCTTTCGCCTTCGCCACGAACTGCACCCTCTCCACGTAGCACCGTTCGGGAACTAATGTATTTCTATGAGTATCTGTATCTGTATTCTGGAATACTTTTTCGCCGTTTCTGCAGAAGTATCTCAGGGATATCCCGTTGCATAAAAGACAGATGTATCTCAGTATCTGTATTTTGGCCTTAAAACGCATGTATCTCAGTATTTGTATTCCCGAATACTTTTTGGAGTATCTCTGCCCAGCCCTGGTATAGTGCATTAAAAATGACAAAATATTTGAAGGGAAATTCAATCACTGTAATCTGATACAATATCTTGAGCACTCGCCTTTGATTTTTATCGGTTGCGCGTTCAGTGCAGCACTTCTCGGCATCACCGCACTAGCGGACGCCATCATGCGTGGCAAGAAACGATCCCAATGAGTTGAAAAATACATCATCCGCGGCACACAACAACACAAGACGTGCCCTCAGTCGGATACCCAGCACTTTGAAGCACCCAACCAGCAGACCCAACGCGGGAGCGGCGCCTCGAAGAGCACTCTCGCCAACGTTTCTAACCTCTCAGCATGACCGCGGAACCTGGCGCCCGCTAGATAGCGCTACAGTATTCAAAATGGCGCTAGACGCGCAGGCATTTCTTAGAGTGAAAGGTTGGACGCCTCCTGAGATGGCGTTACGCAGTAGGGCTTCCTTTGCGGGAGCAGAGCTTCACTCCCATTGGCTGGAGTAAGCTTTCATGTGACCCTAGCGACTACCAATGGCGTTCTCGTTGGAACTCGCGGAATTATAGTCTCGGTACACAAGTAAGCGGTTGCACCGAGATTTACCGATGAAAGAACGCATTCTACGTATTAAATTTTTTTCCAGGTATTATAAAGGTGCAGCTGTTTCAGAAAACAGCAGAACAATGTGGCAGCCCGCTTATACCTTGAGGCGACAGCTGCGTAGATTGGGTTTCAAGCTGTCAGGTGCAGGTGCTCTTAGGAGAGAAGCAATTTCTTTACATACCCGACCTTACTACAAATCACTTGAACGATCTTCCGCTTCATCGTGAATAAACTTCTGATTAGCATCAGGCTGCTTATTTCTATTTGAATCCATCTGCATGTTTTCTTTTTAAGCCGCTAATATTTCTCCTCAAAAATCGGAGCTTCCGCTACTTCTCGGCTAACCGTTCGAAAAATTTCCTTTCAATTCCTACTCGCGCGAATGCCAGTGAAAATCTATATTTTATAATAATTTAATCTTGCATTTGTCCCTCGCGTATAATGCTATGACTATGGTAGTAATCCCGCATGTGACGAGCTTTGTAAATATATATATAAACGAGCATCGCTTTAAAGATAAAAGTGTCCGAAATTCGCGAATAAATTTTTGTTACAAAAAATAATCTGCGGACTGAATAAATATTGAAGCAAAATGCCTATTGTCACCCGCACGTGAACGTTGAAAGATTTGAGCGGAGACGGAAATCAATTTTTTTTTCTTCTCGTGGTAAACTGTTCAAAACTTAAAAGAAAAAAGTTATTACATTTTTACAACATCAGTTAATCTACAGACGAATAAACCGTTCTAAATTGAATACGCAAACGAGAAATAGAAACCAAATCATAAGCACACAAAGTGCCAGCGATGGGATTCTGGAAATACACTTTTCATAAGCTTGTCACCCGAATATTTTATTTTTAATACGGTTCATTTATCGTCACATTTCAACTGTTTTTTTTTCTTTCTTTTTCTTCACCGAAGTAAGAACGGCAAAGACACGCTCTTATCTATTTTATCTGTGATGGCACTCCTACATCCGTTCATACTCACTTTACGTGTACATAAATGACGGGACTCTGGCAGCCACCTTGTGCAACTACATCGGTTTTTTTCTTCTTAGTTTTTTTTTTTTTTATAACTGAACACAAAGGCCACTTGGTTGACAGCTCAGGCGAACTCGCAATTGTAATTGAATATGCATTTAATAGAAAAATGAGATTAGAACGCCGATTTTAACTGTTGCGAGTCACAAATTAAGGGTTCCAAATAGAAGAAAGACATAGAAGGATATCCCCATAAAACACGACTATTTATGTTTGTTTGTTTTTCTAAGAAGGAAAATAATATTTGAAAAAAAAAGAAAGGACACTGGAGAGAGATAAAGTGTTTCTTCGTGATAACGTACCCCCACAGCGGACGCCAGGTAGAGGTAAGCGTGAAGCGGTAATTAGCAAATGAATCACCTAAAATCAATTTCTTACCTGATATCACGTGACGTGACGGTGTCAGGTCACGTGACCTCACGTCACGTGACGTCACCGCGTCCACTCGTGGTGTCACGTAGAATCATGATGTCGTGTGACGTCAATTTCCCTGCTGAATGTATCGAATGAAATGCACGGATTGGCTACGGACAAATTTTTGGAAAGGACCCCTTCATGAAACATCTTTGAGACTTTAGGTTGGGCGTCGATTAAAAATATGAACCCGATTATTCGGCACCCATTAATTGATTAATTATTCGATTAATCGGTTTCGCTCATTTCGATATAGTATATTGTTAAGGACAAACTTACAGTTCTAGACATTGATTTTTTTTTCTGCGATGTGATAAACAACGCAATGTACATGTTTTCAGTTAGAGTTCAACACTGACGTGTTTCGGAGAACGGGCCAAAGAGACTTGCAGCTCATTTCTTGACTTGTGGGTGCAGAGATGTTCGTTGAAATCCTCTGGCAGGAACGAGCTCCTTTGCTCGTTCATCAGTGGTCACTGCTGCGCTAAACAGATGCTCGTTTGGCGTTGAAGTGACCGGGTCAGATATGACCTTCTCGCCTTGCTGTGGGTTGCAAACGTCGCCTATGCAGCTTACATTGAATTTAACTTTCACCAAGAGTTTGCCCATCATAATTGGTGTACTCCTCCACGACTGTGAAGTGTCTAATACTGAAGCAAGTAAAAGTGGCGAAGGATACGTCGCGACTCTTCCTTCTCGAGGGACTTGTCGTTTAAATTTAGCGTTGCCCATGTGTCCTCGAACCAACCTGTAGATGAGGACCCTCGTTAAAGGAAGGTAGAAGCCGCGAATAATTGTTTTTTTTCCAAATTCTTGAACTTCAGAAGAACGAAAAAGAAAAAATATATATATTTTGTGATTTCGATTTTTTTGGACTAATCGGCCGCTGTTGCTGCGCGCAGTTTCGACTACTGTGGGCTCCGCCGTTTTCGGGGGCGCCCGGCGAATTTCTTTGAGGACAGAGACGGCGTTTGGTGCGAGCCGAGGAAAGGCTACGCCGGGCCCTGCGGTTGCCGACAGGTCCCCTGCTCAACGTCTCAACCTCGCTAACGATGCAAACGCGTCCAGAGCCGTGTATAGAGAGAGTTTGGTCAATGGGAGCCGCGGACAAAGCCAGGGCGTGCACCAGATTCAGGAAGAGGGCTCGACATGCTCTCTTGATCAACCAGAAGTTGAAAAGCTAGCCCTAGTGGTGGTAGCGAGAAACAGTTTTAATCATAGGTATGCTTTTAATAAGCGCGTATCAGTTAAATGTACTAACCCTTCATGGTTGAAAATGGGGTGCACGCGATGCTTCGATTATGATCATGCAGAAGGTTGTAAGAAACTAATGTGCCGCTCGAACTCTGTTTTGCTGGGACAGTGTGACCGTTTGGACGGCAGATTTCCGTCCCTCGGCGCCTGGGGTACGGATTATGTCGATCGTTCTGCTAGTCGCGCTCCTCCACCATGATCTTGGATGACCGTGATTGAAACATCACGTGCACCATATTTTGAGTCACCGAGAGTTCCTCCGACACACTTATTAATTCCGTTTCTCGCGACCACCACCAGGGTAATATTTCCAGCCCCTGGTTGGCTACATTCGAATTCGTGGAGACGCCCTAAAAACGCTCAGCATGCTTTCGGCCAATGGAGCCTCCTCTTTTGTCTCCTATTGGCGACTCCAGCGAATGCGACGCCGTCTAGCGGCAACGCCGAGAACCTCAGGAGAGGAGGTCGTTTCGACTCTGTCGTCTGCTATCGCTGCTTGGTTCTCGTAGGCAGCATAGAAACAAACATCGTTTCCAGTAATTCATGCTTCCGCCGTGTCATTCCTACGCACTGAATAGAAGAAGGTTTTTACCGTCGAAAAATTGCTTCTGCTTTCATATGTAACACCGATTTTACGCTGCAGTGCGAGAAATTCATGGTGGTCCGCGTGCTGAACGACGAAAAGGACCTCCTTTCGTCCGCCATTTTGCCTGACCAGCGCGCCCCCTACAGTTCGCTGGTCCAAACTCTCTCCATATACGGCTCTGGACGCGTCGTCCTCCCGCTTTGTGTCCTCGCTACAGTTTGCCGGGAACCCGAGTCCGAGGAATGTCCCAAAATTGAACCCGTAAATATTCAGTCAGTTGTCGAGCTGAAAGCCGGCAGGCTTTTCTGTCGGACCGCCGTCACTGGAACGACGCGACGCGCGGCTCGCCCGTCGGCTTTGGGACGGAACGAAAACGTCGCTGGTATCCAACTTATTGACTTTGGATACACAAAGGTCATGACCAAAATCACTTGACTACTTCAGGACTTGGTTAAAATCTGTGTGTGTGTTGTTTCTTTTTTATCAATTTTAAGTTGGCCAGATGAGGAAAGCGTAGATTTTCTTTCTTGCTTTGTTTTCGTTCATCAAAAATCAACAGATTAACCTGTTAGAAAAAATTGATCGCGATTAAAGCATTAATCAATTAATCGGGAAGTTAATCGATCAATTGCCCAACCCTATTTGAAACTTATCTCTCTTGCTTTCTACCCATGCGAAACCAGGACTAACCAGGACCGGCTTGTGCTAGAAGCAGCGTCTCAACTGAGCCTATAGGTGAAAAAAGCGCTGCCAAAGCCAGCGCAAGAGCTGAGCGTGGGACTCAAACTGCAGTCTCAAGGCGCTCGCGCGTGGCCCAAGAGCCTTGCATAACCTGCAGAGGCGCGTGGCTCAAGAGCCTCGCATAACCTGGCTCAAGAGCCTCGCAACGCATAACCTGCAGATGATACGTTAATTTTGACAAAAGAAAAATGTTGCATACAGCTACTCTCCCATAAGTAGAAAGATGGAGCAAGCGCCACATATTAGCCGCGGATTTAAGGTTTTCCATATAACGTACCAGATAGGCTAGGGATTGTCCATTGCGCTCAACGGCACTCTCAAGAGTTGTGGTTTTTGTTGTGGACCAGTGTACATGTCTACATATTTAAATGGAGTCAATCCACACCTTTTACACCACGAGCCACTACTTTTGTCATTGTTTACCGCTGCGTCTGACGCGGCACAAAACTTGGAAACACGGAGTATTGCGTTTGTTATGGTTCGCTTGTTAGAACACGCCAGCACAAGGTCGTCCAAGAGCATAAAACTTGACCTCGCAGCTGTGAAGGCGAAACAACTCGAATCTCGTTGTCGGTTATGATGTTTCTGTAGAGGGGGCTGAAGGTAGAGGTCAAAGAGCAGCGGCGACATCGGGCATCCTTGCCTGACAGGGCGTTGGACTTTTACGGATCTTGTTAGAGTTCCGTTTGCTAGTAGTTTGATTGATATATCAGTAGAACGGAGCTTGATTCCGCATTCGAAGTTTTCTCCGATCCTATGTGCTTGAGAATATAAGAAAAGGAATGTTGGACTCTGTCGAAGACCTTGGCAAGATCGAGCTGTAGAATGACCGCCGGTTCGTTGGTTCGTTGACAAATCCCTATTATTGACCGGACGATCTGAATGCTGGTTTGTCTTTTCCTTTGATGGTACATTACTGGGGTTCTCCTAATAATATAAATATCCCACTCTGTAAACGACCAGCTAACGCCCGCGCAAAATATTTTGTAGGCACAATTAAATAACCTCCGGTCGATAACCGTTCACTCGTTGGAGCTTGTCGGGACCTTTAAGATTTGGGAATTAGACTGCGTGTGCTTCCCGAAACGATAGGGTAAGCATTTTTTTCTGTATGATTCATTAAAAACATTTAGAAGTATTGGCGCAAGTTTCTTGCTCTATTTCTGTGAAAGCTGGCTGGTAAACCGTCCGGTCCCAGAGCTTTTCCGTTCTTCATTTCTCTTATGTGTAGTTCAACTTCAGTCACGTCAATGGGTGTGTCTAGTGTTTAGGTCAATTCTATCTTAAAGCGGTACTTCAACGAAATTTGAAACATATCCGTCGTGTTCACAAATAGGTTGAATATGATCCACAATATCCGTAAATGACAATCGCACGTTTCTATTTTGAGCCTGGTGGCTGTATTTTTCGTTATAAACGGCCCACTCTGGCAAGCGCTCGGAGAAGGCCCAGCTTAGAGCACGTGACGTCCAACGCAATCGTGATGTAGGTCGTCTCGGGACGAGCAAAGCCACGGCGAGGCTGACGTCGAGAGGATGGCCTAGTCCTTCCAGCCACCATAGCGGCTGCTTTTGTAAGAATTTCGAGTGACGGGTTAATCTTCTATAATCTTGTAGAAGGACAATAGCGATTTCTGGGATGCAACAAAGGGGATTCTCGGGAAGAGGGGAGTTAATCCTTCCCTTCTTCTCTCGTCGTGGCCGGAGGCGAGACAATAACCGTCTACTACCTCTCAAGGTTCCTAGACGGGCATTGCAAACGAGGCGTTAGCGACATCCACCAGGTGCTCTTTGCTAGTCGTTTAATTCGCTTTAAATTCCTTTTCGTGTCTTTTTAACAAGATATTGGTGTGTCCGACGTGATACTGCTCCTTTGAACACATATAGACCATAAAATAAGCGCCGAAATTTCGTTGTAGTACCCCTTTAATGTTCCACCCAGTCTCAGCTGAGACGCTGTTCTAGCAAGCCGGCCCTGAAACCAAGGATCAGTCGCTCAGAGTTTTCCCAGCTTACATTTCCTTAGTCACCTGCTACGAAACAATGGAGATGTTAAAGCTATTAAGCGCGCTGACGCCAATACCTCTCTTCATTATCAAATATCAAGGATAATTTAACTTAATTTTAACGACGAAGTCAGCGGAGAATGAAGGTTAATTCAAAAGAAATTTAAAACGCATATAGTTCCGTTTATTATTTTTATTTTTGACGTCACAGAATGTTGCTTTAATAGCACCCTCGTTTAGGCTTGATTTTGTTTTTCCTAACCAATATGCGCCGCTATGCCGGAATATCATTTGGGCGACGTCTTGCCCCTCATTCTAGCGCATCAGGCAAAAATACTGGAACGTCATAGATCTTTTATTGAACAAAGACGTTTCGTCGGTGCCAATTGCCGAAATGTTAATTTCATCCGCAAGTAAAAAAATGCAGAAATTGTGACATAAATTCGTTGAAATAATCGTTAGAATTTAGCGTCTGCTTCACTCATTGATTTTTATACTGCGTGTTGCAGCAAGCCTCATCTGAAAGACGACATCACCAACAAGAATAACACAATCTTTGCAAGATTAACATGTATATGCATGCTGTCTGGTAATATGCATTATGCAGTTGTGTTGTGTTTATTGTTGCTAATTTGCTATAAGTTATACTTGGCTAAGTATGAACGAATCCATTCAATGTACCACAAAGATTTGATCTTCAAATAATTATTTAGTTCCACTGTCTTACCGGCTTTTTCCGGGTGGGCGTCGTCGAAGATCAAAAATCCATTTAAGATTCTGGAGAACTGAACGTCGGGATTGTAATCATCTGGCGCTCAGATGAGGACGTCATCTGAGTGCCTTATTGACGTCACACGTGTCGTCGTCATTAATGCTGTTAAGGGGGACTTTACCAAGAAGAAACAATTTCTCCGAAGAAAGTTGATTTTGCACAATTTCATATTTACATTCACCGACATCTAGAAAGTATTCCCAGAAAGTTTCATTAGATTACACTGCATAGTAAATTTTTTATCAATTATTTTCGTTTTACCGATGCTAAAGAAAAGATAAAGCCTGGAAAACTTTGAACGCATTTTTCTCCATTCAACTTTTTGGCATAAATTTCACTTTAGGAAAACTATCGTTGGGTTATTATGTAACTTAGATTATTTTTATGAGTTTTTCTGGAGTGAACTTTTAGGGAAAGATAGCTATGAGCTTGTATTTTTTTATTTTTGTCATTTTTCATGCTCAAGAAGTAAGATTTTGGTACAAATGATTTGAAATCTAAGAAAAAGTATTTGTGTTTATATGGCCTTTTTGTCATGAAAGATGGTATAATATAGAAATATAGCGTTATGGCTATCTGTTCTGAACTGTCGCAAAGCAATATAACACATGAAAACGACAAATGTGTAAGAAATGTCAAAACGACTGATTTCCTACGCAGACACGCCCACTTTCATCTTTGAACATTTGAAAAAATGTTTTTGTTCTTCACCCAGGTTAACAAACTTTGGCAGAAATGTTCTCAACATCAACAAAAACAAGCCCTGTAAATTTCATTAAAATTAGACAAGAGGTTCAGATCTCATTCACTTTTTGGGGTAGTTTCTTCCCTTAAAGGGATACTACAACGAAATTTCGGCGCTCATTTTTTGGTCTATGTGTGTTCAAAAGAGCAGTATCACATGGAACATACCAATATATTGTTAAAAAAGTCTCGAAAAGGAATTTTAAAACGAATTAAACGATTAGCAAAGAGCACCTGGTGGATGTCGCTAACGCCTCGTTTGTAATGCTCGTCTAGGAACCTTGACAGCTAGTGACGGAGGTTGTCTCGCCTCCGGCCACGACGAGAGAAGAGGGAACGAGGAACTCCCTCTTCCCGAGAATCCCTTTGTGTGTCGCAGAAGTCGCTATTGTCCCCTACAAGATTATAGAAGATTAACCCGTCACTCGAAAATTCGTACAAAAGCAGCCGCTTCGGTGGCTGGAACGACTAGGCCATCCTCTCGACGTCAGCCTCGCCGTAGCTTTGCTCGTCTCGAGACGACCTACGTCACGATTGCCTTGGATGTCACGTGCTCTAAGCTGGGCCTTCTCCGAGCGCTTGTCAGAGTGGGCCGTTTATAACGAAAAATACAGCCAGCAGGATCAAAATACAAACGTGCGATTGTCATTTACGGATATTGTGGATCATATTCAACCTATTTTTGAACACGACGGGAATATTTCAAATTTTGTTGAGGTGTCCCTTTAAAGCGCATCCAGGCGGTTACAGTTTGAATATTTTTAAAACGAAACGGAATCAAGAGTGATAGACGAAAAACATTAATGTCCACTCTGACACTAATTCCCCTTCGTTTTCAGCCTCTTTCGCTCTTTCCCTGGTGCTCAGGTTTTTTTAACCGACTCTTGCAGTCCCGACTAATGAAAGTTTTAGCCTAACCGGTGAAATTGCGTGGTTTTGATTGCGCGTTTTCTATATATGAAAGCGCTGAACGTGAACACGATTAATGTATGGTCTTTTAGACTTTTAGAGGGAGATAAATCAAGATAGAGACACAAAAAGATAAAATCAACGGCCTTTGCAGTTCAGGCTCTCTTTAAAGCACCTCTAAATCCCCCTCAGTGGTTATCATCTGCTTTGAGCTATTAACTAATGCGCCCAGAGCCGCAACATTAGACTCTTCCCTAACTCCATACCCCTTGCGTTCCTTATAATAGGGAATTGTAGTAGACCGTTTTCTCCTCCGCTACGGTATCCCGGAAGAAAACGCCGCACCTGCGCATGCCCGCCGCCAGCCTTATCTGCATAGTTCAAGGTCTTGTGGGGGATTACGGAGCGCTATCCGGGTGCTTAGCGAGCTGCGGAAACGGTCTACTACAATTCCCCAATCCCCCGTATGGGAGGAGATAGGCTGTGTTTACTTTTTTGTTGGCTTTCTTTTCCTAGTCTCGTGCTACATAATTTCCACTCCCTTTAAAGGGCAACCCGCTTCATTTTTGATATTTAGAAAACTATGCAGCCCTCTTCAGTATCATATAGGAAGACCCCATGTCAAATATTACGATCTAATTCCGTCTATATATTTAATAAACTGGCCAGCAAACTTTCAAACGAGCCAAGTCGCCGAAATCTGCCAACTCTAGCGTGCGACGTGAGGCGCAATCGTCAGCGCAGTCAATGCGACGGGGTTGGAGCGGCCAACGTTGAACCACTACGCCAAAGGCATGACTACGTCATTCTCACGTTTTGGTTGTTTTTACTTCTCAGAGCGAAATTGAACGATGACGTCATGAGTTTCTCCTCCCGGTGTTGGCTCTACGGCGTCCACGTGATCACCGTATACGCGGATGCGCTAGTTTGCGCTGCCCTGCGCGTTTATCGCATGTCCGGTTTCTCCGCTCCCCTCTCCTCTTTCGTGTTCTCCCCTTCCCCCTCTCCCCCGGGCCATCACCGTCCTCGCCATGCGAAGCGACCTACCCGCGTCGCGTGTCCTGTACCTCGCGCCTGCGAACGTCACAAGACCACGTGGTTCGACGTGACGTGGCCATGACTCTGAGGACACGGGACCAATGTTGCCTGACGCAACCGAAGTTTCGGTTTCGGTATCGGCTGATGTTTAAATTAAGATTACACAAATAATATTCAACATTTCGCGAATCCGAAGACGTAGAGCTGTTGAGTAGTACTTTGTGAAATGGAATCACATGTAAGCCTAAATTTTTCGGAATTGAGCGGAGTTGCCCTTTAAGGGGTATTCACACCGGAGAGAAATTCCTCCTTTTGCTCTCCGGGATGCTCATCACGTAGTAACAGCGTCACGCTTTTGCGCGGAGCAGCGCTGACGTATAGAGATCCCAGATAGATGGGGCAGCTTTCGCTCGGGCTGTGCAAACACTTCCCACCTTGGCGTGGGATCTCTTTGCGATTGGCGATATTTTGTTCGCGTGTCTGGCAACTTTACGAGATTTTGCTCACCGAGATATCGGCGGTGGCATCGGTATCGCCTAACTTGTTGCGAGCTTGCGCTGTTGAGCATGTTCGCATGTCGTCCGATGGCACCCCGAAGGAGTCTTTGATATTCATCAATACCGTCCTCAAGCCACTCCTCGCACAACTGGTTCTGGGATTCCACCTACTTTCTGTTGCGTCCACCCATTCAAGAAGCGTCTTTCTTTTAGCAGGAAGCAGTTCGTCGTCGTCTGCATCTAACAGCGCTGCTGCCGTAATCGCGTATGTGCCGTTTCACGTATACGCCTCCATTTTTCTACTCTCGTCAGCGCGCACCGAGCCCTGTTGTCGAGAGTGCGACCGCTAAATGCGTCTGATAACACTGATATCCCTCTCGGCTCCCCGCTGATTGGCTGGTTCCGCCGATCACTGACGTCACGTACACCCCTCCCCGAAAAGCATTTCCGTGTGGGTACCCGTTTAGTGCCGTCCTTCTTTTCAGGTGGGGGACGAGCACGTGGAGTCGAAGCTCGCGTTGCAGAACTCACGGATCCTGGGTTCAATTCCCACCCTTCCCATTTCGATCTGGATGAGCATTATCATAGCCTCCTCTATGCTCACAAAGCCTGGCAGTTCGACGACGGAGCCATAGAGCGCCCGGTCGCAGATTTGGAGCGCGAGGATCTGGTAACACAGTGCATCAAAGAGCCATATATCGGGGAACCTGGACGTCAGCGCACAGCTTTTTCAGCGGCGAGGAACCGAAACACACTTGTTCGCTCGGGAGAAGTGTGTTTCAACGTCTCGCCGCAGCGGGGCGCCAGCCACGTGGCTCTCCACTGATCCGCTGTGTGCCGCTCCACCTTCTCCATTTCGGCGGCCGCCGCTCGTGGCGATCGGCCAGGCTTTGTCAGTCTATAGGAGGCTATGGCGTTATATACCGGCGTGTGGTCATGTATCACTACTGCTTAAGCCCCAGGCTAGCAGCGGTACTGGGTCAAACATGCAGCGGAGACATCAGGCGCCCACTGAGGTTGATTCACTTCGCGCTGATGAAGACAAGCACGGTGACGATTTCATATTTTTTTCAGGTGAATCGAGCGGATACTCGAGGGCCGAGATGATGAAGCTCTTCGATGCCGACGGCAACGTGCCCCTTCACTCTGCGGTCCACGCCGGAGACATCAAGGTAAGGAGGAGAAAGTGGTGCGGAACAAACCCCAGACGTCCATTAGGAGCGAGCGGACGGCTGGGTCGTTCCCGATTTGGGAACCGCTGAGCTGCTTATTGCACACATGGAATTCAATTTCTTTCACCGAGCCGCGGTGGCGTCAATCTCTCGAAATGATTGTTGCCACGCTGTGTTCTATCGTGCGATGTCAAGAAAATTTGACGTCTTACATACGTTCAGTGGCGTGTACTGACCTGCAAGTGCGCCGCCATCTTGAATTGTCGTCACTTCCAGTATGGGTGAAAACATTGTTTTGCCGTCGCCACGCCAGTAGAAGGCATTTAGGACATAAACTTAACCGTCAAACATTCTCGTTTTGCGTCCCCCTATTTTTTTATTATTTGCAGGTTGAAACGTTTTGATATTTTTTTGTCGCCCATACCGGATATGCCTACTTGCGGTCGGGGGCGAGAGTAAGCGGACCCTTTTCTCCTGCCTACTCTTGTCTCCAGCCACCTGAAAGGCGTATCCGGTATGGGCGACAAAAAATAATAAAACATTTCAACCTGCAAATGGCAAAAAAAGAGAGGAGAGGCTAGGGGTGTCGCGAACCGGCCGAGGTTCGAGTTCGACCAGGTTCGACTTTTTCGAACTTTTAGTGGAATGTTCGACGAACCTCGTATTGAAGTTCGACTCGTGTGCGCACGCGCGACAGGCTGGCCAGTTGGCTTCGGATTGGATGGTGATGGCTAAGGGATGAATTAAGGGCAGCGCTGATTGGTTATTTCAGTTAATACACTACGAAAAGCTAGGTTATTAACTTCTTCGGTGACTAGAATTGGTTTCTTTTATTTGCAACTGTTTAAAAATAAAATAACCCTTTATATAAAAAAATCTCCAAACCTCAGACAAGCTTGTACCAAGGTCTGGCCACACTGTCCACAAAGTCGAACCGGTCGAATCCGGTGAAAGTTCGAAGGTTCGTCGAAACCGGTTCGACCGAGTCGAACCCCGAAAGTTCGACCTAAAAATCCAGTTCGACAAAAGTTCGCGACACCCCTAGGCAAAACGACAATGGATCACAGTTAAGGCGCATTCACACAGCGGAAAGACGCGCGTCGTGGGGTGATTTTTTTGCTTATTTTTGTATTGAAAAAAGTCGCGCGCCGAGGAGGACGACGCAGGGAGACGACGCCTCGGAACCCAATTTTTCCCTCGACGCGCGCGCTTGAGCCAATCAGCGAGCGTCCGGACGTGACGTGTCGCCCTTTTCCGGTTAGGACATGTTTTCGCTGTTTTTATTTTCGACCCACAATGAAGGCGAAAAGCCAGAGGGTTCGAGGGAGATCATGCAGTCGCCAAACGTGGCTGGAAGCATTTCTGCGTGGAAAGAAGCAAGCAGATTGGAACATCTGACTGTGAGCAGTGTTTTATGTGCGTGTACGACGCCGTGAAACTACTCTTCATCGTTCGCGCGAAAGCTGCCACCGAAGTTCGCGGTGTGTTCCGACCTCCGACTGTGCGGGAGCGATCACTCCCAATGTGTTGTGTAGTCTTTGTGTGCACCCACCGCTACGGAATACCACAGTTCTCCATCGAAAACACTCTCGCACAAGCTGCGTGCAGTGTTAAAGGTACGGACGCGAAGACTCTGGGACGCGCCGGCGTAGCACCGTGCTTTGTTTGCACAAAAACGCGGCAAAAGAGCACCTTCAGAAGCTGCCCGTTCGAGTCCGCGCCTTTCGCCAATGCTGCATATAACCGGAGCGTAAACGTATATGTAATCATTGCCGTTGTCCATTCAGTGAAGACGGTTGTCTCCCACCGCATATGCAATCGCGAAGGCAAGGCAACAACAATCGTGCGAAGCAGACGAATAAAAAATTCCGTGTTCTCTCGACAAACGCGAGATTACCCGAGAAGACGCCGCCGTCGGGTGGCCCTGTGTGACTGCTTCGTATTTTACGACGCCGGCGTCGACGTCGACCGCAACGCGCGTTTTTTGCTCAGTGTGAATGCGCCTTTAAAGGGGGTGCAACGATTTCCGGACTTCGGTCAAAGATTTGTGGAACTTGCCCTCTGACACTTTTGAAGTAAAGAACAGAAAGCCGATTTCGCCTGCGTGTCCTAGTTGTTGCGTAAAAAAAAGATAAATATTGGCATTTCGGGCACCCCTCAACTCACTCCCAGTCTTCAGGGTCACACCTGGTCGCACTCCCAGTGACGTCATTCGGAGTGCCGTGTAGCTTCCCGTGTGCTATCTCGGAGGACGCTTCCTCTCCCCCTCTCCGCTCACATTAGCGGGCGTTATGCTGCAGCTTAGAGCGGAGCGAGGTCACGTAATATTTTCGCCGTAGTTGCTTCGGCTGCCGCTTGGGGCTGCAGGTGGGGGAAAAAGCTCGACTTTTGCTTTGCGATTACGCAGCTTAATCGCGACATTTTTAATGAAGGAGATGTTTTTTGTGATCTCTGGGACACGATGAACAACGTAAAAATGACAAGATGCAAATTCTTTTAATCATAAAATCGTTGCACCGCCCCTTTAACGCCTTTAAGGCCCGTTCACACTCTTGCGACCGACTTCGACCGAGAGAGACCAGATCTGTTAAAACTTCTTAAAATTTCATTTCTGGCGCCATCTATGCGGTGATCGTGGAACTGCATTTCACAAGAGCGACGGTTTTGCGGCATTTTCGAGGTCGAATGTGCGTAATACCTATGAGAAAGGCTCGTTTATAACGTTTCCAAAGTTTTTCGAGACAAGAAAGAAAGGATAATGCGCGGGAGAAATAGAAAATATGCCGGATTGTCAAGTTTACACTGCAACCCGATAGATGGCGCCACTGTGTCCTCTGGTTTAAGAGGTTGTAAGGAACCAAGATTTAAGAGGTCGTAAGAGTGTGAACGGGCCTTACGCTTATCTCCTAAATGCATTCTATTGACGTGGCGACGGCAAAACAATGTTTTCGCCCATACTGGAAGTGAGGGAAGTGACGACATTTCAAGATGGCGGCACCCTTGAGAAAAAGGACCGAACCTTGTTAGCTGTAACGCGCAAGCGGTGACTGCTCCACGCCTGCCAGTTCCGCGACGCAGCGCAGCGCCGTCTGAACCACTGGGTACGAAGAGAAGCAGTCCCTCACATCTGACGCTGTGTTTCAGGGAAGCCTGTTATGTCGTGCTGGGGGTAATCACTCTGAGACGGCAAAGACACTACTGCGTTAAAACCGAAAAAATGTGTGCAAAAAAAAAAAAAAGCAGCCGTAAATTACGCGGAATTTCGAAAATGCGAACTTCGTTCCATGCTATCTTTGAGAAACCAGGACATTTACTGCACGTAAATAAAACATCTGGTTTCGTTAAGGGCATATAAACCACTAGCCCTTTCTTTACTAAAAAAATAATGATAATGCGGAACATTTTTTTCCTGCGATTTTTGAAGGGCGCTGTGCAGAGTTTAGCTTTACAGCTAACGGAACCCTATTAAAACGTAAGTAGAAATTAAATATTTATGCGTATTGCTTATTAAGTTGGCTATTTTAAAACGGTTGCGGTACTGTGAAAAAAAAAGAAAAAAATCCGGAAAGTTGGACATATATATTTCAATTAGCACCGTTGCACTCTAAAACATTTTTTGTGAGTGTTAAAATTGTGTTCCTCAACACTTGCACTCATGGCTACGCACTCTCAATGGCTTTTTTTAATTGTAAAATAGGATTATATTGCCTGCAACAACCTTCATCTTTGAAGGGTGCAAAGAAATTTGAAAAAGGGTGATTGCCTTCGCTGTGGGTGTTAGGGGGCTGTTTTAGCGACTTCATATAATATTCTACTTGTGCCGATGCTTTCTACTTGAGATAAACTTCTTAAACTACGAGATATCTTGCTTTATACTAAATATTTTTGAAACAAAGCAGCATGCGCATAACCTTCGTAATTATTCGAGGGTGCGCCTACCAATGAGCAGTTTAAATTGTCGAGTGTACGGCGGTGGAGCAGTCAACAGGCTCGTAATTACGGTATCGTGCATGCGTCTTTAATGGCCTATGTGCATCTGACAACTCTATGTGTTGCGTGTTGCTTGTAAACTAGTGGCATCTCGTGAAATGTCTTTAAGATGCACGAGCTAAGATCGCTTGCAACCTGTGTTTAGGGTGTTCGCCAGCATCCTAAGCGCGTTGGAAGAACACGTCCTTGTTATCTCTGAGACAAGGTGCTTTATGCCTAACCGAAACATTTAGTGTATGGAGCAAACGCAGTATCTGCGGCAGAAGAGATACAACTGAAACAGACTTTATCTCTTTGGAAAAATGCCGAGTTCTGTGTCGCTAAACAGCACCAATCGACAATACGCGTGTTCTGGTGATCTTGCCCCCTTTTACAAAAACAAACAAACAAAAACGCATGCCAAATTTTGTTTTGACGAATGCGTGACTGCTTTTATGTGTGTGGAAGTGCAGTATTGGCAGCATTTCGCTAAATTCCAATTCTAAATACCAGCTTAGAAATAGCACGTACATTAATATTCATAACGTAGCATGTTCTCGCTTTTACGCTGAACCTCCCTGTAGGAATGCTGTCTGAACGCCGCGCACTTTTTCAAATGTACAGTCCACGACAATGTTAGCGGGAACGGGCAATCACCGGTTTTTTTTTTTCCTCAGCATTGAAGGATTGTAGTCAAAACTACCATAGTTGTGGAAAGGGCTGAGTTGGGATACTAACCTAAGCGATAGAGTTTGGTGCCCGCCAGTAAAGTGCGAAAAAGCGCCCAAGTCGTGTTCGCGCTAACAGTGTCGCGCAGTGTAAGTACGTGTTGGTCTTGACGCTGCGCTATTCCGTTGTGGTGTTCATACCATATTTGAGGGATGTTTTTCCAGTTATTGGTTACAAGATTTAAAGGTTGCCATATATCCAATCACACACAAAAAAGAAAAAAAGGGGGGGGGGTTGCGTTACGAAGAGGGGAAACAGAGCCGCCAACAATTTGAGAACAGGGTCCATCTCCGATCAACAAATAAGACGTATGGAAAATTGCTAGACAATTGTTGCTTACGTGCAACGTTCATCACACACGTTTAGCGATACGAGTTTCACGTAGTGCAGGGCTGATAAACCTAACGGTCTTCTATAGCCTTCCACTACTCTCGAGCTCCCCTCTCTCAGTGCGCACAGGTGGTCGAGCTCCTCCTTGCCTGCCTCTCTTTTCACGTGACCCCGCCCCCGGTTCACCAATCAGCACCGAGCTTCGCGGCCACGCTTATCAGGCTTCACATCAGGCTTTACGAAATTCTGAGCACCTAGCCAGAGAACCTTCCACGTTACGTACGTCAATAAGGAAACTTAACAACGAGCTCGCTTGAGGAATCTTTCTGTGTTTTTACATATAAAACTGATTGACATTTTGCCTATACTCTTAAATTTAAATATGGGTGCGAATATTTGTTCAATTTACAATGGTTGTTAAATTAAGCTTTTCTTGCGTCTTCTCTTTTCCTTTAAGTTAGTTGACGTTTAAGTTTAAAAGAATGATCGTTCCAACTAGACAAACGCCATTTTCCCCATAGGGCTTCCCAAACTTACACTCCCCGACTTTATGTGACTCGCATTTTACTGAGATGGCGATTATTGCCGGAGATTCTCAGCAAACTCGAGTTTGTGTGCAGCGCACGGTGTGGCTTGGAGGGGAACGCTCTCCGCTAAATTTAGCGGGATTTTGCTGTCACGGGAGGTAACAGTTTCACATGACGTTACGGTACCCCGTGACCACCAACGTTAATAGAACCCCTCCAGTCCCCCATGCCGTCGCTGGAAGCGCCATTAAATTTTACTTTCAAAACTGTGTGTTCCACAGGCTCTGTACAGAAAAGCAAAGAGCACGGTGAAACGCCATCTTTACGCTGTGCTCCAATGCATATCTATTCCGTAGAGTACACTGCAGTTACCATAGGAGCCGTCCTCAAAACGGTGGCGCGTCGAACGATATAGGAGGCGGGTCGTGACCCGTGGAGGGTAGGGGGGGGGGGTACTGCTCGTGGAAGCAGCGTCTATGGGCAGTCACATAATGCGGCCGAGTTCTGCCCCGCGTTAATGAGTTTTTGTTTGTTTGTTTATTCTCTCGCCACTCATGCCAGAACAGGGAGCGGCGCCCGATATCTTTTGTCGAGAAATGCGAAGAAAGCAAATCGTTTTACGATTAAAGTAAAAAAAGGATATATATATATATATATATATATATATATATATATATATATATATATATATCCTTTTTTTATACTATAATCATATATATATATATATATATATATATATATATATATATATATATATATAAACATACCAGCGTTAAGTACGTCCGTCCGAGAGGGCTGTTGCACGTCACTGGCGCCAGATGTCGGATCTCTCAAATCAAGACCGTCGAGTAAACACGGCGACGACGATTCGCACAAAAAGTATTTGTACGTCTGGATTATGTTGTTGTCGAGGGCACGAGATTTCATCAAGCTGCAAAAGTTTTATTCATTCCCAAAAACAAGAGTTCCCTAATGTTTCTCGATAGCGTGTTTTCGCGTCATAAACGATGTATCGAAGTATCAGACGATGGTACAAAGGTCACAAAAACAGAATCTGAATATTCAGTCACTTAATATTTCTTGTTTTGTTTTTTTCTATCGGCATATTACTCAAATTTTTCGAGTAATTTACAACAATTTTCTTAAAGGGGCCATAAAATGGTTTTTGGGCTGTGACAAATTATTTTAGATTGGGATTTTACTAAACGCATACCGCTTGGTGGGCCAAAAGAAAGTCATAGAAAGTAAAAAAGCCTGCTTTTCGCTACAAAAATTTGAAAATATAGCGTACTATTTCGTACCTCCTTTCCTTCGAAAGCTCCTCGCCTCTTTACTGTGATACATCCGCGGTACCCAAAGCCCCAGAGCGCGTCGGCAAGCCCCAGTTCACGTATTTAGACACGAGCACCTGCGTCACTCGGACGTATGTGCTCGTCAACAATCGATCCGTCGACGAACACTTGGATTCACGTTCGTGGCCAATGATTGCCGTGACGGCGGCACCTATCATCACTTGCCGAATGACAAGTTCCATGGTGGGCTTAAAAAACACGGTGGAAGCTTGTGCACCACAAGCACGTCACGACCAGCTGATTCCTCGATTTGCTTTTCAGTTGAGGGCTAAAGCTAAGGGGGAAGAAGTCGAAAAGCGCTGCATGACCCTTTTAAATTAAGCTTTCGTTTCTCAGTTTCGTTTTGTTTGGAAACTTTGTAAGTCTCTTTACGACTGAGCTCAACAAACATGTTCACGATTATTATTTCTTGTTATCTTCATCGGGTGATTTTAAAATTGCAATGCTGGGAGAGCGTGTACGTGGAAGAGTGCTAATGAAAGAGTGACACATGCAAAAAAAAACGTATAAATTGGTATTGAGAAATAGAGAAAAAAAGGTGGTTTGGTAGATCTAAAAGGAAGTCAGTGGAACAGGGAGGTAGAAGAGAAATGGAGAGATATTGCGATTAGTCGTAGGGAACTAAAGAAGAAGGAGAATGTGATATAAAGCAAAAAAGAGTGATAAAAAGGCAGGCAGCGTGATATAAAAAAGTGCGATAAACTAGAAATGATGCGGCGCTATTGAGACGTAGGGATGTAAAAAGAAAGATAGTGACAGAGGGAGAAATAATGTGATAACAAAGAGTGAGATGGATAAAGAAAGACAGAGATAGAGATGTAGAATATAAAGAGCAATTGACAGAAATAATAAAAAAGGACGACAACGTAAGATTGAGCGTGATAAAGAGAGAAAGAGAAAGAAAGAGAGACATGTAGATAAAAAAAAATATTGAGCGAGATTGACAGGTAGAAAAATTACGAGAATGAGATATATTCAGACACAAAGAGATATTTCGATATAGCTACTTCTCGTTAAAAGGCCGTTCACACATATACCACAGAGCAGGCACGTAGCCAGGATTTTGTTTCGGGGGGGGGGGCGCCCATGAGAAAATGCTGTATGAGGGGAGGGGGAGAGGAGGCCTCAGCAAGCAAAATGGAAGATTTCGGAAGAGGGGGGGCCCATGCCCCCCCCCCCCGCCCCATGGCTACGTGCCTGCCACAGAGTCAGCCCTGGAAATAGCACAGACCTTGCTGATGCAGCGTCGACTTCGCACTATATTAGTGATATAGCGTAGCTAAAGCGCAAAGTTACGTTCAAGGCAGCGCTGCTTCAGAACAGTTCCTAGTGCAGTCGATTTAGTGATGCGTTGTTTGTGCGAACGGTCACTGTTATTATGAATTTCGGGGACGAACTGAGTAAGTATATACCTCTGCATTTCCGACTCAAATTATGGATGATTTTTCGGTCCAACGAAGTTGTCTATATTACCGAGACATGACCGTGCAGAGAGATAGACGCGTATTGAGAAGTGCTACCGACAGGTGGCGAACGCCGCGTCGAGGCATCGCCGGTCGATTCGGGCTATGATAGCAGACGATCCCGCAAAAGAACCCGAATCGGCCGGCGCTCCCTCGACGCGGCGCACGCCATCTGTCGGCAGCACTCTGACTACGCGTGCATCGTCTGCAAAGTGGCGGCGTATAATGGCCTAAACAAGTTTCTTTTTTTTTCTTTTTTTTTTTTTAGCAAGGTAAGTTCATTTTTTTATTTATTTTCACTGTAAACTTGTACCACCTACTTGCGCCTCTGCAGTAAATCGCAGCGCGAGACGTGGAGAAACCGTCTTTTGCGGGCTGTCTAAAGGGTCGTTCGTTTACACGCTGTAGAAAGAGCTCGCCCTGTAAATATGTTTTTTCCAGGCTGTGAAACTGTGCCTGGAGAGCGGCGCCCTGATCAGCACCCAGCAGCATGACCTGTCGACCCCAGTCCACCTGGCGTGCGCTCAGGGGGCCATCGACATCGTCAAGCTGATGTTCTCTTCCCAGCCGGACCAGAAGTTGCACTGCCTCACCTGCAGCGACGCCCAGCAGATGACGCCACTGCACTGCGCCGCCATGTTCGACCACGTCGAGCTCGTCGAGTACCTTGTGTCCGAGGTAGGCGTCCCATCGCAATTAGCATTTATTGTAGTCGAATTTGGTAGTGACCAGCTATGAAATCTAAATTTGACAAATTTAAATTAATAAAAAAACGTTATTTCTTGTTTCTTTTTTTTTTTTACCGGAAAAATAAAATACACATCGCCGAACTCTCATTCTCCGCCCAAAGGTAGCGATACCGATTCCAACCAGATACCAAAGTTTCAGCACTAACCGTATATTATTGAAAAGTTATAACTGATGTTCTGAAATTTTCAATGGGAAAATGGCGGCCGTCAGAGCTCTCGTTAAGGTTTAATACACGAAGCTCTATGGTGCCAGTTACCGAAAACAGGTGAAAATCGGCCCCACTTTCCCATTGAAATTTTCAGAAAATCATTTTTAACTTTTAAATAAGATAATGTTTTGTGTTGAAACTTTGGAATCTGGTTCGTACCGCCAGCTGTACATTTGGTCGGAGAATGAGCGTTGGGCAATCTGTAATATATTTTTGCAATTAAAAAAAAAAATCTTTTTTTCTGGGGGGGGGGGGGGGGACAGATTGTGTGTGTTGCAACTTGAATAAACACGAATAATGGACACAAATTAAGTTACGTGAGTAAAAACTTGAAAGAGAAACTTTATATAAACAAGTGTGATATCTAACGCTGATCATAGCATTAAATTTGTATGCTTTAAATTTAGTGCAAGAAAATCTATAGATACTATCTTCAAGAAAGCAATAGAAACTGGAATTAAGATATGTGCAACGCCGTTATCTTGAATCGAAACAAAATTTGGTGATAACTTCGTCCTGCCAGTCACGCTTTTGTGAGAACCCCTAAACTTTGCTTACATTTCGTCCGTGAAATCGAGTTTGGTTTATAATTTCGAGAACTAATACTAAATCCGTTAATTTCCTTTAGGGGCACTGACACCCCAAAGGTCGTATTTTTTATTGTCTAAAACGATGCAAGTTGTAGTCATAAACACGCAAAAAAACCGCATCGCGAAAAAAAAATATTGCCGCGCGCGCGCGCTTTTTATTTTTGGCGTTTTTCTCTCCCGCTCCTCACCTCCTCGCTTCTTTTGATTGGTGACGTCAAAAACCATGAAATTTAGAAGCTTTGTAGGCGACATTTCTATAACATTTAATAACGGCAATCGTAAAACATGTTTTTTAACGCAATTGCGAACGCACTACGGCCCTTCTTTTTGAAATACCAAAAATCTAGAGTCCGGTGTGATGTCGCTTCCTGGATTTGTATCCTCCCTCGGAAAACTTGGCGTCGCTCGAGCAGAGGATGATCGGTGAGTCGGGGAACCGGACGAAGAAACCGGTTTTTCACGGTCCGCCGGCGCCCTTCTCTCCCGCTCCTGATCTCCTCGCTTCGGGTCGCGGTGGCAACGACGCTTTGCTTTGTAGCGTGGAGCGGAGGTGCGAAAGAAAGTCGACTCGCAGGAGACCGCAAAATTTGACGTCACTGCATTGACGCGGATCGCGCGGGAACTTCAAATTCGGCATTTGGAAATTGTTTTTTTTTACTTCACAAATACTGAATTTTTAAGTTTCGAATTTTGAGGGTAATGTCCCGGCATCGTTTTCAATTGTTTCAGATAATAAAGAAATATGATTTTGATGTGTCAGTGCTCCTCTAAACAACGAATTTGAGTCGGGAACTGCTTCCGCCAATGGCACGCGGTCACAAACATTAGGGCGTTGTCGTAGATGGTTTTCTCCGTCCCACAAAGTTCTACCCAGCTCACTACGATAACCAGAACTCTACAGTCAAGGCCATCGGCGCGCAGGCGCAGTAGCGGCTTCTTCGTTGCGGAGGGCTTAGCAACGGGAGAAACGCGGTCTACGAAAACTCCTATACTCAAACGACGAAAATAGTCTTTGGAGAAGGGGAACAAGGGGGACGAAGAACAAACATAAATCTCCAAACACAGCTAGGTGACTGGTGCGCGACCAAAAATTCCGCCTGGTCGGGTCCGGCATCGAACCAGAGACCTCTCCATTTCCGGTGGAGCGCGCTACCAACTGAGCTAACCAGGAGTTAGATGTCAGTAGAGCAAACGGGTTTTATCAGCCGCCACCAGTCTAACACCAACAAGGGCGAACGGCTTGCATTTTTAAGGTTATGATTGATAATGCAATTAGATACAAAGGTGCAAGCGAGCTGGACAAGAATGACGAAAATAATCCCTAGAGAAGGGGATCAAGGGGGACAAAGAACAAACACGTATCTCCAAATACAGCTAGGTGACTGGTGCGCGACCGAAAAAATCCCCCTGGTCCTGGCATCCCCTTGTTGCCCCTCTCCAGGAATTACTTTCGCCCTTCTTGTACAGCTCACTTGCACCTTTGCATTTAATTGCATTACCAATCATATCCTTCAAAATGCAAGCCGTTCGCCCTTGTTGGTGTTAGACTGGTGGCAGCTGATAAAACCCGTTTGCTAGAGCGCTCCACTGGAAATGGACAGGTCCCTGGTTGGAGGCCAGTACCAGGCGGAATTTTTCGGTCGCGCACCAGTCACCTAGCTGTGTTTGGAGGTTTGTGTTTGTTCTTTGTCCCCCTTGTTCCTCCTTCCCCAGGGATTATTTTCGTCATTCTTGTCCAGCTCGATTGCAACTCTGCATTTAATTGCATTATCAATCATAACCTTAAATGCAAGCCGTTCGCCATTGTTGGTGTTAGACTGGTGGCAGCTGATAAACCCGTTTGCTAGATGCGCTGCCACTGGAACTGGATGAGGTCCCTGATTCGATGCCAGGACCGAGGCGGATTTTTTCGGTCGCGCACCAGTCACCAAGCTGTGTTTGGAGAATGGTGTTTGTTCTTTGTCCCCCATTGTCCTCCTTCTCCCGGGATTATTTTCTGTCATTTCTGTCCAGCTCGCTTGCACCTTTGCATTTAATTGCATTATCAATCATAACCTTCAAAAATGCAAGCCGTTCGCCATTGTTGGTGTTAGACCGGTGGCAGCTGATAAAGCCCGTTTGCTAGAGCGCTCCACCTGGAAATGGATAGGTCCCTGATTCGATGCCAGGACCAGGCGGAGTTTTTCGGTCGCGCACCAGTCACCAAGCTGTGTTTGGAGAATTGTGCTTGTTCTTTGTCCCTCATTGTCCTCCTTCTCCGGAATTATTTGCGTCATTCTTGTCCCAGCTCGCTTGCACCTTTGCATTTAATTGCATTATCAATCATAACCTTAAAAATGCAAGCCGTTCGCCATTGTTGGTGTTAGACTGGTGGCAGCTGATAAAACCCGTTTGCTAGAGCGCTCCACT
The DNA here is from genome assembly GCA_037355805.1 of Ixodes ricinus. NCBI lineage: Eukaryota > Metazoa > Arthropoda > Arachnida > Ixodida > Ixodidae > Ixodes > Ixodes ricinus. The sequence continues at coordinate 45,928 of JAZHYW010032455.1, read as the reverse complement.
GGAAATGGATAGGTCCCTGATTCGATGCCAGGACCAGGCGGATTTTTTCGGTCGCGCACCAGTCACCAAGCTGTGTTTGGAGAATGGTGTTTGTTCTTTGTCCCCCATTGTCCTCCTTCTCCCGGGATTATTTTCTTTATTCTTGTCCAGCTCGCTTGCACCTTTGCATTTAATTGCATAATCAATCATAACCTTAAAAATGCAAGCCGTTCGCCATTGTTGGTGTTAGACCGGTGGCAGCTGATAAAACCCGTTTGCTAGATCGCTCCACTGGAAATGGATAGGTCCCTGATTCGATGCCAGGACCAGGCGGATTTTTTCGGTCGCGCACCAGTCACCAAGCTGTGTTTGGAGAATGGTGTTTGTTCTTTGTCCCCCATTGTCCTCCTTCTCCCGGGATTATTTTCTTTATTCTTGTCCAGCTCGCTTGCACCTTTGCATTTAATTGCATAATCAATCATAACCTTAAAAATGCAAGCCGTTCGCCATTGTTGGTGTTAGACCGGTGGCAGCTGATAAAACCCGTTTGCTAGAGGCGCTCCACTGGAAATGGATAGGTCCCTGATTCGATGCCAGGACCAGGCGGATTTTTCGGTCGCGCACCAGTCACCAAGCTGTGTTTGGAGAATGGTGTTTGTTCTTTGTCCCCCATTGTCCTCCTTCTCCCGGGATTATTTTTCTTTATTCTTGTCCAGCTCGCTTGCACCTTTGCATTTAATTGCATAATCAATCATAACCTTAAAAATGCAAGCCGTTCGCCATTGTTGGTGTTAGACCGGTGGCAGCTGATAAAACCCGTTTGCTAGAGGCGCTCCACTGGAAATGGATAGGTCCCTGATCTCGATGCCAGGACCAGGCGGATTTTTCGGTCGCGCACCAGTCACCAAGCTGTGTTTGGAGAATGGTGTTTGTTCTTTGTCCCCCATTGTCCTCCTTCTCCCGGGATTATTTTTCTTTATTCTTGTCCAGCTCGCTTGCACCTTTGCATTTAATTGCATAATCAATCATAACCTTAAAAATGCAAGCCGTTCGCCATTGTTGGTGTTAGACCGGTGGCAGCTGATAAAACCCGTTTGCTACGAGCGCTCCACTGGAAATGGATAGGTCCCTGATTCGATGCCAGGACCAGGCGGATTTTTTCGGTCGCGCACCAGTCACCAAGCTGTGTTTGGAGAATGGTGTTTGTTCTTTGTCCCCCATTGTCCTCCTTCTCCCGGGATTATTTTCTTTATTCTTGTCCAGCTCGCTTGCACCTTTGCATTTAATTGCATAATCAATCATAACCTTAAAAATGCAAGCCGTTCGCCATTGTTGGTGTTAGACCGGTGGCAGCTGATAAAACCCGTTTGCTAGAGCGCTCCACTGGAAATGGATAGGTCCCTGATTCGATGCCAGGACCAGGCGGATTTTTCGGTCGCGCACCAGTCACCAAGCTGTGTTTGGAGAATGGTGTTTGTTCTTTGTCCCCCATTGTCCTCCTTCTCCCGGGATTATTTTCTTTATTCTTGTCCAGCTCGCTTGCACCTTTGCATTTAATTGCATAATCAATCATAACCTTAAAAGTGCAAGCCGTTCGCCATTGTTGGTGTTAGACCGGTGGCAGCTGATAAAACCCGTTTGCTAGGAGCGCTCCACTGGCAAATGGATAGGTCCTGATATCGATGCCAGGACCAGGCGGATTTTTCGGTCGCGCACCAGTCACCAAGCTGTGTTTGGAGAATGGTGTTTGTTCTTTGTCCCCCATTGTCCTCCTTCTCCCGGGATTATTTTCTTTATTCTTGTCCAGCTCGCTTGCACCTTTGCATTTAATTGCATAATCAATCATAACCTTAAATGCCAAGCCGTTCGCCATTGTTGGTGTTAGACCGGTGGCAGCTGATAAAACCCGTTTGCTAGAGCGCTCCACTGGAAATGGATAGGTCCCTGATTCGATGCCAGGACCAGGCGGATTTTTCGGTCGCGCACCAGTCACCAAGCTGTGTTTGGAGAATGGTGTTTGTTCTTTGTCCCCCATTGTCCTCCTTCTCCCGGGATTGTTTTCTTTATTCTTTGTCCAGCTCAGCTTGCACCTTTGCATTTAATTGCATAATCAATCATAACCTTAAAAATGCAAGCCGTTCGCCATTGTTGGTGTTAGACCGGTGGCAGCTGATAAAACCCGTTTGCCAGAGCGTCTCACTGGAAATGGATAGGTCCCTGATTCGGATGCCAGGACCAGGCGGATTTTTTTCGGTCGCGCACCCAGTCACCAAGCTGTGTTTGGAGAATGGTGTTTGTTCTTTGTCCCCCATTGTCCTCCTTCTCCCGGGATTATTTTCTTTATTCTTGTCCAGCTCGCTTGTCACCTTTTGCATTTAATTGCATAATCAATCATAACCTTAAAAAATGCAAGCCGTTCGCCGTTGTTGGTGTTAGACCGGTGGCAGCTGATAAAACCCGCTTGCTAGAGCGCTCCACTGGAAATGGATAGGTCCCTGATTCGATGCCAGGACCAGGCGGATTTTTCGGTCGCGCACCAGTCACCAAGCTGTGTTTGGAGAATGGTGTTTGTTCTTTGTCCCCCATTGTCCTCCTTCTCCCGGGATTATTTTCTTTATTCTTGTCCAGCTCGCTTGCACCTTTGCATTTAATTGCATAATCAATCATAACCCCAAAAATGCAAAGCCGTCTCGCCATTGTTGGTGTTGTGGACCGGTGGCAGCTGATAAAACCCGTTTGGCTAGAGCGCTCCACTGGAAATGGATAGGTCCCTGATTCGATGCCAGGACCAGGCGGATTCGTTCGGTCGCGCACCAGTCGCCAAGCCGTGCCTCTGGAGAATGGTGTTTGTTCTTTGTCCCCCATTGTCCTCCTTCTCCCGGGATTATTTTCTTTATTTTTGTCCAGCTCAGCTTGCACTCTTTGCATTTAATCGCATTATCAATCATAACCTTTAAAAATGCAAGCCGTTCGACTATTGTTGGTGCGTAGGCCGGTGGCAGCTGATAAAACCCGTTTGCTAGAGCGCTCCACTGGAAATGGATAGGTCCCTGATTCGATGCCAGGACCAGGCGGATTTTTTCGGTCGCGCACCAGTCGCTCAAGCTGTGTTTGGAGAGTAGTGTTTGTCCTTGTCCCCCATTGTCCTCCTTCTCCCGGGACTATCTTCTGTCATCCTTGTGCAGCTCGCTTGCACCTTTGCATTTAATTGCATTATCAATCACTATTTACCAAAAAACGCAAGCCGTTCGACCCTGTCGGTGCTAGACCGGTGGCGGCCGATGCAACCCGTTGTTTCGCTACAGCCGCGCCACTTGGTTAGCTAAGTGGATAGAGTCCGGCTGACTCGATATGCCGAGGACCATGGCCGGTACTTTACTGCGAATTCTGGTCGCGCACCAGTCACCAAGCTGTGTTTGGAGAATGGTGTTTGTCCTTTTGTCCCCCATTAGTCCTCCTTCTCCAGGGATTATTTTCGTCATTCTTCCGTCAGCCTGCCTTGCACCGAATGCATTCAATCGCATTATCAACCATAACCTTGAAATGCAGAAGCCGTCCGACATCTGCTTGGTGTTAGACCGGTGGCAGCTGATAAAATCTATTTCTGTTCTACTGACGTCTAACCCCTGATCAGCTGAGTTGGTAGAGCGCTCCACTGGAAATGGAGAGGTCCCGGCCTACCCTTGCCAGGCGGATTTTTTCGGCCGCGCACCAGTCACCAAGCTGTGTTTGGAGATTTGTGTTTGTCCTTTGTCCCTCTAGTCCCCCTTCTCCAGAGATTATTTTCGTCATGCTTGTGCAACTCGCTTGCACCTTTGCATTTGAACTGCATTATAATAACTTTAAAATGCAAGCCGTTCACCCTTGTTGGTGTTAGACTGGTGGCTGCCGATAAAACCTATTTGCTCTTGTGACGTTGAACCTTGGTTAGCTGGGCTGGTAGAGTGCTTCAGTGGAAATGGAGAGGTCCCGGGCTCGATGCCATGTACCAGGCGGATTTTTTCGGTCGCGCACCAGTCACCAAGCTGTGTTTGGAGAATTGTGTTTGTCCTTTGTCCCTCGTAGTCCCCCTTCTCCCGGAATATTTTCTTCATGTCTTGTGCAACTCGCTTGCACCTTTGCATTCTAATTGCATTATAATCATAACCTTAAAATGCAAGCCTTTCGCCCTTGTTGGTGTTAGACTGGTGGCAGCTGATAAAATCTATTTGCTCTGCTGACGTCTAACCCCTGGTTAGCTGCAGTTGGTAGAGCGCTCACTGGAAAATGGAGAGGTCCCGGGCTCGATGCCCGGACCAGGCGGAGTTTTTCGGTCGCGCACTCAGTCACCAAGCTGTGTTTGGAGATTTGTGTTTGTCCTTTGTTCCCCTAGTCCCCCTTCTCCAGGGATTACTTTCGTCATGCTTGTCGCAGCTCGCTTGCACCTTTGCATTTAATTGCATTATAATCATAACCTTAAAATGCAAGCCTTTCGCCCTTGCTTGGTGTTAGACTGGTGGCAGCTGATAAAACCTGTTTGCTCTACTGACGTCTAACCCCTGGTCAGCTGAGTTGGTAGAGCGCTCCACTGGAAATGGAGAGGTCCCGGGCTCGATACCCTGTACCAGGCGGATTTTTCGGTCACGCACCAGTCACCTAGCTGTGTTTGGAGATTTGTGTTTGTCCTTTGTCCCTCGTAGTCCCCCTTCTCCCGGGATTATTTTCTGTCATTCTTCTCCAGCTCGCTTGCACCTTTGCATTTAATTGCATTATTAATCATAACCTTAAAAATGCAAGCCTTTCACCCTTGTTGGTGTTAGACTGGTGGCTGCCGATAAAACCCACTTGCTCTACTGACGCTCGCAACCCTTGGTTAGCTGGGTTGGTAGAGTGCTTCAGTGGAAATGGAGATGTCCTGGACGATACCCCACTAGGCGGAGTTTTTCGGTCGCGCACCAGTCACCAAGCTGTGTATGGAGATTTGTGTTAGTCCTTTGTCCCTCTGGTCCCCCTTCTCCAGGATTATTTTCGTCATGTTTGTGCAACTCGCTTGCACTCTTTGCATTTAATTGCATTATAATCATAACCTTAAAATGCAAGCCTTTCGCCCTTGTTGGTGTTAGACTGGTGGGAGCTCGATAAAACCTATTTGCTCTGCTGACGTCTAACCCTGGTTAGCTGAGTTGTGTAGAGCGCTTCAGCTGGAAATGGAGAGGTCCCGGGCTCGATACCCTTACCAGGCGGATTTTTCGGTCGCGCACCAGTCACCAAGCTGTGTTTGGAGATTTGTGTTTGTCCTTTGTCCCTCTAGTCCTCCTTCTCCAGGGAATATTTTCGTCATGCTTGTGCAGCTCGCTTGCACCTTTGCATTTAATTGCATTATAATAACCTTAAAATGCAAGCCTTTCGCCCTTGTTTGTGTTAGACTGGTGGGAGCTGATAAAATCTATTTGCTCTGCTGACGTCTAACACCTGGTTAGCTGAGTTGGTAGAGCGCTTCACTGGAAATGGAGAGGTCCCGGGCTCGATACCCTTACCAGGCGGATTTTTCGGTCGCGCACCAGTCACCAAGCTGTGTTTGGAGATTTGTGTTTGTCCTTTGTCCCTCTAGTCCCCCTTCTCCAAGGATTATTTTCGTCATGCTTGTGCAACTCGCTTGCACCTTTGCATTTAATTGCATTATAATCATAACCTTAAAATGCAAGCCTTTCGCCCTTGTTGGTGTTAGACTGGTGGGAGCTGATAAAATCTATTTGCTCTACTGACGTCTAACCCCTGGTTCAGCTGAGTTGGTAGAGCGCTTCACTGGAAATGGAGAGGTCCCGGGCTCGATACCCTTACCAGGCGGATTTTTCGGTCGCGCACCAGTCACCAAGCTGTGTTTGGAGATTTGTGTTTGTCCTTTGTCCCTCTAGTCCCCCTTCTCCAGGGATTACTTTCGTCATCCTTGTGCAGCTCGCTTGCACCTTTGCGTTTAATTGCATTATAATCATAATCTTAAAATGCAAGCCTTTCACCCTTGTTGGTGTTAGACTGGTGGCTGGCGATAAACCTATTTGCTCTACTGACGTCAAACCCTTGGTTAGCGGAGTTGGTAGAGTGCTTCAGTGGAAATGGAGAGGTCCCGGGCTCGATACCCTTACCAGGCGGATTTTTTCGGTCGCGCACCAGTCACCAAGCTGTGTTTGGAGATTTGTGTTTGTCCTTTGTCCCTCGTAGTCCCCCTTCTCGCAAGGATTATTTTCGTTCATCTGCTTGTGCAGCTCGCTTGCACCTTTGCATTTAATTGCATTATAATCATAACCTTAAAATGCAAGCCTTTCACCCTTGTTGGTGTTAGACTGGTGGCAGCTGATAAAACCTGTTTGCTCTGCTGACGTCTAACCCCTGGTTAGCTGAGTTGGTAGAGCGCTTCACTGGAAATGGAGAGGTCCCGGGCTCGATACCCGGACCAGGCGGATTTTTCGGTCGCGCACTAGTCACCTAGCTGTGTTTGGAGATTTGTGTTTGTCCTTTGTCCCTCTAGTCCCCCTTCTCCAGGGATTATTTTCGTCATTCTTGTGCAGCTCGCTTGCACCTTTGCATTTAATTGCATTATAATCATAACCTTAAAATGCAAGCCTTTCGCCCTTGTTTGTGTTAGACTGGTGGCAGCTGATAAAACCTATTTGCTCTACTGACGTCTAACCCCTGGTCAGCTGAGTTGGTAGAGCGCTTCACTGGAAATGGAGAGGTCCCGGGCTCGATACCCGTACCAGGCGGATTTTTTCGGTCGCGCACCAGTCACCAAGCTGTGTTTGGAGATTTGTGTTTGTCCTTTGTCCCTCTAGTCCCCCTTCTCCAGGGATTATTTTCGTCATTCTTGTGCAACTCGCTTGCACCTTTGCATTTAATTGCATTATAATCATAACCTTAAAATGCAAGCCTTTCACCCTTGTTGGTGTTAGACTGGTGGCAGCCGATAAAACCTATTTGCTCTACTGACGTCGAACCCTTGGTTAGCTGGGTTGGTAGAGTGCTTCAGTGGAAATGGAGAGGTCCCGGGCTCGATACCCTTACTAGGCGGATTTTTCGGTCGCGCACCAGTCACCAAGCTGTGTTTGGAGATTTGTGTTTGTCCTTTGTCCCTCTAGTCCCCCTTCTCCAGGGAATATTTTCGTCATGCTTGTGCAACTCGCTTGCACCTTTGCATTTAATTGCATTATAATCATAACCTTAAAATGCAAGCCTTTCGCCCTTGTTTGTGTTAGACTGGTGGAGCTGATAAAATCTATTTGCTCTACTGACGTCTAACCCCTGGTTAGCTGAGTTGGTAGAGCGCTTCACTGAAAATGGAGAGGTCCCGGGCTCGATACCCTTACCAGGCGGATTTTTCGGTCGCGCACCAGTCACCAAGCTGTGTTTGGAGATTTGTGTTTCTCTTTGTCCCTCTAGTCCCCCTTCTCGAGAGATTATTTTCGTCATGCTTGTGCAACTCGCTTGCACCTTTGCATTTAATTGCATTATAATCATAACCTTAAAATGCAAGCCTTTCGCCCTTGTTTGTGTTAGACTGGTGGGAGCTGATAAAATCTATTTGCTCTACTGACGTCTAACCCCTGGTTAGCTGAGTTGGTAGAGCGCTTCACTGGAAATGGAGAGGTCCCGGGCTCGATACCCTTACCAGGCGGATTTTTCGGTCGCGCACCAGTCGCAAGCTGTGTTTGGAGATTTGTGTTTGTCCCTTGTCCCCGTCGCCCTCGCCGTCGGCGTCGCCATCGTTGCGTAATCTCGTTGTGCATGATGCGTACACTTTGCGCTAAATCTGCATTATAATCATCACCTTATAAATGCTAGCGTTGGACATTGTTGGCGCTAGATCTGGCGGCGAAATTATTCCTCGATAACTCTAGCTGGAAATTTTCCCTCGAAATTAGCGGTAGATTGTTCCCGTGCTAAACTTAGTGGAAAGTTTCCCGCGCTCAATACCCTAGCAGGCGAAATTTTTCCTCTAAGTCGCGGACAATTTTCCCCTAAGTCTAGCGGAATTTTCGTAAATTTGCGGAAGACTTTTGCCCTGCTAAATCTAGCGTGAAACATTTTCCTGCTCAAACCTCTAGTAGGCAAATTGTTCGCCGCTCGTCTGGCGGAGAATTTTGCCCGCTAAACCTGTGCGGCAAATTTTCCCCGCTAAATCTAGTCGGCAAATTTGTTCGCTAGATCTGGCGGGTACTTTGTCCCTCTAGTCTCCCTTGTCGAGACTATTTTCGTCATCCTTGTGCGGCTCATTTGCACCTTCTACATTTAGCGGATTAAATTTTACCTTAAATTTGCGAAGCTCTTTCGCTCCTTGTTGCGTGTTAGATCTTGCGCTAGAAGCTGATAAAATCTACTTGCTCTACTCGACGTCTAACCCCTGGTTAGCGTGACGTTGCTAAGTGCCTTCACCTGGAAATGGAGAGGTCCCGGGCTCGATGACCTGTACCAGGCGGATTTTTTTCGGTCGCGCACCAGTCACCAAGCTGTGTTTGGAGATTTGTGTTTGTCCTTTGTCCCTCTAGTCCCCCTTCTCCCGGGATTATTTTCGTCATTCTTCTGTCAACTCGCTTGCACCTTTGCATTTAATTGCATTATAATCATAACCTTAAAATGCAAGTCCTTTCACCCTTGTTGGTGTTAGACTGGTGGCAGCCGATAAAACCTATTTGCTCTACTGACGTCGAACCCTTGGTTAGCTGGGTTGGTAGAGTGCTTCAGTGGAAATGGAGAGGTCCCGGGCTCGATACCCTTACCAGGCGGATTTTTCGGTCGCGCACCAGTCACCAAGCTGTGTTTGGAGATTTGTGTTTGTCCTTTGTCCCTCTAGTCCCCCTTCTCCAGGGATTATTTTCGTCATTCTTGTGCAACTCGCTTGCACCTTTGCATTTAATTGCATTATAATCATAACCTTAAAATGCAAGCCTTTCACCCTTGTTGGTGTTAGACTGGTGGCAGCCGATAAAACCTACTTGCTCTACTGACGTCTAACCCTTGGTTAGCTGAGTTGGTAGAGTGCTTCACTGGAAATGGAGAGGTCCCGGGCTCGATACCCTTACCAGGCGGATTTTTTCGGTCGCGCACCAGTCACCAAGCTGTGTTTGGAGATTTGTGTTTGTCCTTTGTTCCCTCTAGTCCCCCTTCTCCAGGGATTATTTTCGTCATCCTTGTGCAGCTCGCTTGCACCTTTGCATTTAATTGCATTATAATCATAACCTTAAAATGCAAGCCTTTCGCCCTTGTTTGTGTTAGACTGGTGGGAGCTGATAAATCTATTTGCTCTACTGACGTCTAACTCCTGGTTAGCTGAGTTGGTAGAGCGCTTCACTGGAAATGGAGAGGTCCCGGGCTCGATACCCCTACCAGGCGGATTTTTCGGTCGCGCACCAGTCACCAAGCTGTGTTTGGAGATTTGTGTTTGTCCTTTGTCCCTCTAGTCCCCCTTCTCCAGGGATTATTTTCGTCATCCTTGTGCAGCTCGCTTGCACCTTTGCATTCAATTGCATTATAATCATAACCTTAAAATGCAAGCCCTTCACCCTTGTTGGTGTTAGACTGGTGGCAGCTGATAAAACCTATTTGCTCTACTGACGTCTAACCCTGGTTAGCTGGAGTTGGTAGAGTGCTTCACTGGAAATGGAGAGGTCCCGGGCTCGATACCCTTACCAGGCGGATTTTTTCGGTCGCGCACCAGTCACCAAGCTGTGTTTGGAGATTTGTGTTTGTCCTTTGTCCCTCTAGTCCCCCTTCTCCAGGAATTATTTTCGTCATCCTTGTGCAGCTCGCTTGCACCTTTGCATTTAATTGCATTATAATCATAACCTTAAAATGCAAGCCTTTCACCCTTGTTGGTGTTAGACTGGTGGCAGCTGATCAAACTTATTTGCTCTACTGACGTCGAACCCTTGGTTAGCTGAGTTGGTAGAGCGCTTCACTGGAAATGGAGAGGTCCCGGGCTCGATACCCTTACCAGGCGGATTTTTACGGTCGCGCACCAGTCACCAAGCTGTGTTTGGAGATTTGTGTTTGTCCTTTGTCCCTCTAGTCCCCCTTCTCCAGAGATTATTTTCGTCATCCTTGTGCAGCTCGCTTGCACCTTTGCATTTAATTGCATTATAATCATAACCTTAAAATGCAAGCCTTTCACCCTTGTTGGTGTTAGACTGGTGGCAGCTGATAAAACCTACTTGCTCTACTGACGTCTAACCCTTGGTTAGCTGAGTTGGTAGAGTGCTTCACTGGAAATGGAGAGGTCCCGGGCTCGATACCCTTACCAGGCGGATTTTTACGGTCGCGCACCAGTCACCAAGCTGTGTTTGGAGATTTGTGTTTGTCCTTTGTCCCTCTAGTCCCCTTCTCCAGGGATTATTTTCGTCATCCTTGTGCAGCTCGCTTGCACCTTTGCATTTAATCGCATTATAATCATAACCTTAAAATGCAAGCCTTTCACCCTTGTTGGTGTTAGACTGGTGGCAGCCGATAAAACCTACTTGCTCTACTGACGTCTAACCCTTGGTTAGCTGAGTTGGTAGAGTGCTTCACTGGAAATGGAGAGGTCCCGGGCTCGATACCCTTACCAGGCGGATTTTTACGGTCGCGCACCAGTCACCAAGCTGTGTTTGGAGATTTGTGTTTGTCCTTTGTCCCTCTAGTCCCCCTTCTCCAGGGATTATTTTCGTCATCCTTGTGCAGCTCGCTTGCACCTTTGCATTTAATCGCATTATAATCATAATTTTAAAATGCAAGCCTTTCACCCTTGTTGGTGTTAGACTGGTGGCAGCTGATAAAACCTACTTGCTCTACTGACGTCTAACCAGTGTTGTGCCTGTTACCGAAAAAAGTAACGAAATAGCGTTACTCGTTAGTTTGGTAAAAATTAACGCGTTATTGAGCTACGTTACTTTTTTACAAACGTAACGATATACCGTTACCGTTACTTTTCAAAAATAACGAACGTTACTTTTGTGTTCGTGTACATATGTTTAGCAGAGATGTATGATAAATCCTTTACAAGCTTCGATAAAGATAGACATTTACAGAGTGGTGTCATAGCGTTTTGATGCGCGAAGCAGCTAAATTTTCGGCATGCAGAGTAGGCATTGAAACTGTAAATTACCTGATTCCGTCCTCTTCGTTGATACATTTCATTCAGTCCTGGCCATGGCGACGGAGTTTCGTTATTCATGTCCATTCACACGCAGAATGAGTCGGAGATGATAGTCAATCGACTTTTATAAACCACAGCATCCGAATGGGGACTGCTGGAACACAACCAGCCAACCAACACCCCTCATCTTTACTTCAGTTTTAGTAACAGTCCGGTTCATACTATTACCAGAGACTGATCTACTTCACCATGTGGAACAGGACACCGGTTACCAGCACACTGGTTGTAATCACTTGCTGCCTCTTACCAGCAGTAGCTCTTAACTTTTCTGCGAAAAAAAGAGGTTTTGTGTTGATAAGTTTTTTTTTCCAGGTTGAAAACTGTTTTTTTTTATTATGACCTTAGGAAATTTAAGACTGACCAAGCGAAAGATTCTTTTGTGTACAAAAGTGGATCACGAGCGTTCAGACAGCGGGGAGAGCGAGGGTAATAAATTCCACAAAAGGATGTTTTTGTTTTGTAACTAGAGAAACGAGCAAATCGCACTGTTGTAAACAGATGTGTCTTCTATCCCCCCCCCCTCTCCACCGCTGTCACCTCTGCTGCACAAAGCCGAGGGAAAGAGGTGGGAGGAGAGAGGAGAGGGCTGTAACGCAGTCGTTCGTTCAAGCCTTGTGGATGGTGACACTATTAAAAAAAAAAAGTGAGCTTCTTTTTTTTTTAGAGTTTTCTGTGACGGATGCTGGTTCCTTGCAGTGATAAGCTTGTGCAGGATTTTGAGATGGATGGGTGAATAGATGGACTGATAAGTGGAAAGTCCACCTTTTTAGGAAATCGAAGGTTTAGAAGTCTAAGCAGCAAGATACGGCATTGCCTGGGCATTGCGTGCTCGAGCGCAAGTAGTTGCCCCTCGAGCTGAGAAGCTAGATCCTGCAATGAGCTTAGTGACCTAAATTTAGTTCCCCTAACGTCTCCAGTTTTATGCACGAAATTGCTATTCTGAACGTTAGATCAGGCGTCGTGACCTTTTCCCAAATACCTAATGTATTTCACCAGTTTTGGTCAAAAGTAACGAGTGACGAGTGACGTAATTTGATAGCCGATACCGTAAAAAAGTAACGAAAATACTTTACTCGTTAGTCATTCCGAATACTAACGGGTACGTTATCTTCGTTAGCGAAAAATGTAACGCGTTACCAGTAACGTCGTTACTAGTAACGCGTTACCTACCAACACTGCGTCTAACCCCTGGTTAGCTGAGTTGGTAGAGCGCTTCACTGGAAATGGAGAGGTCCCGGGCTCGATACCCTTACCAGGCGGATTTTTTCGGAGATTTGTGTTTTCCTTTGTCCCTCTAGTCCCCCTTCTCCAGGGATAATTTTCGTCATACGGAAACCAGGTGGACTCACGCCTTGAAACGGTTGTAGACTTCTCGGGAACACGTATGTTTGTGAGCAGACTTTCTCACTGATGACTGAACGAGAACCGCCTTCGATCTGCCATGACGGACAGGACTTTGCGAGATATGCTATAGACGGCAACGAGTGCGATGACAAATGATATCGAAGCTGACCGCAGCCAAAATGTGCAACACGTCGCACTAGGTGCGGCCCGCACAGTTTTCAATAGACGTAATTTTGGCCCGCTAATTTTTTAGTTGTGTACCCCTGCTCTAAGGTAAAGTTTTTGTTTTCTGTTTTCTCCTGTTACCAATATGCACTGACTAGCCCACCTTTGAACTGTATTAGAGGTTTATATTTTATTTTTTACTTTGGCTCTCAAAGGTCTATCCGTGTCCAACGTTGTTCTATATGTGTTGTCACGTGACATGTCCCGACGGAGCACCTCTGATTTGTTCGAGTAAGATTTGGAACTCAACCTTGGTCGTAAGGATTTGCGGATAGCAAGAGGTCGGTCTACATTGAGTCGCGTTAACTTGCTGTTGGCGTCATCTTGGCGTCCTCAAAAGCGGCGTCAAAACCAACCGCCGAGGTTTGACAAGGTAACGCACGATCGATAGATTTAAGGAAAATGTGGTTTTATACGATAGTTGAGACATTTCGCGATCTTTCACGATCGTCTGCCGCAAGTGGCTCGCTTACTACTGCTTCCACAGCGCAGCTAGGTGCTTGTGGCAAGCGACCTTTTCAGAGCAGATAAGCGCGCCCGTGTAAAACTTAAAACATGTATATATATATAAACAGGCACGTAGCCAGGGGGGGGGAGGGGAGCATGGTGCCCGCCCCCTCCCTTCCCGAAATCTTCCACATTGCTGGGACCTCCTATCCCCCTCACCCATACTAGCATTTTGTCATAGGCGCCCCCCCCCCTCCTCCTTCGTAACCTGTATAGGAATATATAGATATATATTAGTTGCGTGCAGTACAGGCGAAGGCAACGGCAGGTGAGGGGAGAAATTACAAGCACTAAGGAGGCTGGGGAGAAAGAGAGAAACCTCCTTTCTTCTAACGTCCCTAGTGCTCCCCTTTTCTCCTCTGGCCCTCCATTCACCCTTCCTCTCCCGTCCTACATTCCCCAGTGTCCGCCTTTCTCCCTTCGCCTGGAGTTGCCTTCGCCTGCACTGCTCACGACGGGGTTCAAAATAAGACATTACAAGGGGTTTGTCCCGCTGCGCCATTAAAACCTTAATCTTACCTACAAGGGAGTTGCTGAAAACAGTAAACAAACCAAAAAGTAAATGGCTTAGCTAAAGTGAAAAGAGTAGAGGGCTTTATGGTAGGAGAGAGAGAGAAAGGTCAGAAAAGGAAGAACAGAGAGGTTAACCTAGGTTAACGGTAGGAGGCTTCTGCTTTTCTTAACCGGCAACAGAGTACAGTGCCGGTATGCTTGAGCAAAGAAACATTCCCCCAATGCGTAGTGCAAGCTTGTCTGCTTCTTTTGCAGGGGTTGTGGTGATGTCAGAACGCCGAAGGCTCTGAGTGGCTCTTATTGAATGATACTGGGTAGACGTCACGGCAGAATTAGCTTTGAGGTCTACCCACTATATTTAAATCGGAGCCAATCAGAGCTCGGCGTTTTATGACGTCACTACAACCCCTGCAAAAAAGGCAGACGAACTTGCGCTCCGCAAACCGTTGCACCACCTCTTCGGGGTGAGACGAAACGGAAAAAAAAGTGCGACGCGTTCGGAGTTACTTTCCAGGCATCGTAGTTTTTGCTTCGCCGTCTCCGGGTGTTCCCGCGGGCATTCTGGTGCCGCGGGCATCGCCGCCCCACCGCGCGTAGTGAAGCAGTCATCGTCGCACGCGTTGATAAAGGTGCAGTTCGACGCTATTGGTCGTTGACGCTCGCGTGACGTGGGCGCCGTGTTCGGCGAATGCAAATGAGGCGTGACCGCGAGCGCCGCCGCCGTATTGGCGTATCTCTCACGATCTGAAGGACGGCACGAATTGTTGATATTACGCCGGCGTTTGTCTTGGGCTGACTCGGGAGCGCTCGTGCACGATACCTTTACTCCATCTCGCAAGCGTACGCGCAGCCTGACAAAGGCACGGGCGCCAGCAGGCGGCCTTGGAGCGCCTCGTATCCGCGAGTTTGAGTGCAAACAGGGCATTCCGCTGGGCTATGTCTACAGTGCAGACGTTTGTAAAATGTAAAGGCATAAAACGTGGTCACACCTCATTAAAAAAGAAGAAGGAAAAAACAACTGGTATTTGGACAGTGGGCTTCCCGGCATGAACTGCGCATGTGCGGGTCTTCGGTGGCAGCGCATGCGCAAGCGCATACCGGAGGGCTCATCGTACCGTACGTACCGGATGTGCGAAAACGGTTCCCTAACACTGCCTACCGTTTGAGGCGTGTCTTCCTCCTCGTATGACGCTCCATGACACATTGGTCGTATACAAAATCTGTCTTAAATGTGTTCTTAGCGTACAAATGTAGGAGGCAAACTCTTGTAGTATTGTTGAGGCGTATCTGGCGATACGTGTCTTTAGTAACACCTAAAATCCCACCTGCAGCCGGACACAAACAAATACCAACATACAGACGACAAAACCTCTCAAGGTGATTGGCTCATCGCTGTCGGTTGCCATGGTGATCGCCATTTTGGACCCTTTCAAAGCTTCGAAGCTTCGAAAGGGTCGTTAAAACCAGTCGCACCAAGATCGCTATGGAGCATCATCGTACTGAAAGCGTTCCTCGGCCAATATGAGCGTCTTTGGCACTGTGCATGCAATAAACTTATCACTCATGCTTATTTCCCCAGATCTCTTACAATTATGTTGCTCTTCTTGCGTGTTTCAAGACAGTAAAATTATTTTTCAATGCCCCCAAGCACCGACGCCGCGTGTGATGCCGTACATCTTCGTACCGCCATCACACGTAACGTCAGTGCTTGGAGGCATTGAGAAATAAGTTTACTGTCTGGAAATAGGCATGAGTGATAAGTGTATTGCATGCACAGTGCAGTGATGGAAGTGCTGCGCCATTTGCGCCAAATTGCGCCATCAACGAAAAGTCTGCTACATCTTGCGCCAAAATGCCATTTTTGCTAAGAATTGCGCCACACTTGCGCCGAGATGGGCTTAAAGCAAACAATAAATATTTTAGTATGGTCGACCCTAATATTTAGAGAAGTAGAAGAAAAGAAACATTGTACAAATATGAATTTCACAGCGTCTCTACTCATCGTATAGTTTGTTTCATCTTAGGTCAGAGTACAGTCGAAGGCTCGAACACATACAACCACAAGCACACATGCTAAAAGCGCAAGTCACGGACATTCGCTGCATTTGATTGGTTTAGCCGATGAAAGAACACGTACAAGGAGATGACGAATGTCATGATGTCGCGCTTTGATGCTGCGAATCAACCGGCCAGAGCCGTTGATGCTGGGCATCAACCGCTCTGGCCGATGTTGACTTTGATCGTCGACATCGACTAAATTTCCAGACGATGTCGTCGATGTCAGGAACTAAGAGTCCCCGAGAAAACTTTGCAAAATAGTAGGATTGCCGATTGCGGCTACTGTGATAAGACAGAACCAGGGTCTTGTACTCCTGATAAGATCGCTCGATTATCATGTCTGCCACAGTGCCTTCGTTCCGTGGCTGCAGAGTACCGTGGCACTTGCGCCGCTCGCCTCAACCTTCACCGCCTCTCACCAGAGTGCGCGCGTCGAGCTTCACCGCTTTGCACCGGAGTGCTAGGAGCAGCGGCTGACCTGGGGAGCGCCTGGCTTAGCGCGATAGGCACGCAAATTATGCTCAGGATTATTACGGGTCAACCTTCTTTGTCCTAATTGTAAGTTAATCTCTAATTAAAAAAAAGAACAGAGAAGAGAAAGAAGAGAACACGAGATCTAATATATATTTGAATAAATACGATAGTCACGGTAGTTCCCGTGCAGCTGTCGATCGAAAGAGCAGCGAACTTTGACGTAACTCTGGTTCCCACGCCGCTAAAGAGCAGTGTCACCTTTAAAGCGCAAATGTAGCCTTTCATAATATTTTTGGGTGGTTGTTTTTGCAGTTTATGATATTAGAGTCTTGAGTTTGGTAGGTTCATTAAACTTACGGGACGCGTTTTTATTGGTAGACGTGTTAGCGGATATGCTGGTTCTTGCTGGCATTTTACAGAAATATATATTTACAGGCTAAACAAGCTACCGAGTGTAAAATGAGGAGGGAGAGAGGATTTATCCCAATGAAGTGTTGCGCTATGATTCACTTTTCAACCATTTTTAATACCCATTGTAAATGAAACCTACTCTGACTAGAGCCTTATTTAAGAATACTGTGTTCCTTTTACGCTCTATCTATTCTTATCACAAACGGTAATAAGTAATATGCTCGAGTATCAAAGAGGAACCCTTGATCACTATCATAGATGAACTCATTTAGAGATGCAATCACTTTTTCATTCTCAAGTGATGTGCTAACAGATGTTGGCATCTGCTCCAAAAGCGTCAGTGGCTGCTCCAAACCAATATTTTGCCTGCTACAGAACCTGCTACAAAAGGTCAAATGCCACTTCCATCACTGACAGTGCCAAAGCCGCCCATGTTGGCCCAGTAACCCTTTCAGTACGATCATGCTCCTTAGCGATCTTGGCGAGACTGATTTTAACGACCCTTTCGAAGCTTTGAAAAGGTCCAAAGTGGCGATCACCATGGCAACCGACAGCGATGAGCCAATCACCTTGAGAGTTTTTGTCGTCTGTATGTTGGTATTTGTTTGTCTCCGGCTAGCAGGTGGGAAGGCAATGACGCTACTTTCCCAGGTAAAGTGACTTTAGTGACACCGTTCCTTCCGTATATGTGCGATGTATGGGCAGCGTGCCTGCGGCCCGGATAAGACGCAGAAATGACGGGTCAAAAAATAAAATCCGAAGTTTGCGACTCGAGAATCGGAATAGCTAGGCTAGAGGAACATTGCGATAGAATATTAATGATAAACGCCTTGAAATCAACCAAGATGTGGTTAAGGACACCGTACAAGTTAGCAAACGGTTTCTCGAGTTATTACTATTATTATTGTTTATTAGGGGCGAAGCTCCTTAGGGGCTAACCATGTCCGTAGGTGTCCGTAGCTCCTGCGTCCGGTGCTCGTGCTCCTGCTCGTGACCTCACGAGCACGTGCTCGTGTAAAAAAAAAAAAAAGATAAAAAAATTGAGAAAAAAAATCTGTTTGCGCAGTCGACAGGATTTGAACCTGTGCGGGGAGACCCCAATGGATTTCTAATCCATCACCTTAACCACTCGGCCACGACTGCGGGACGAGTAGGGGGCTCTGAGATGTGGTAGTAACTCAAGAGCTAGGGATGTCATGGATGAAACGTTGCATGTAGCCGCTCAACGTCTATACGGGAGAGGGCGCTGCGGTCTAATGCGTATATAATCGCGTTAAACGTTGCATACATTGGCTCAACGTTTATAGACGAGAGGGCGCTGCGGTCAAATGCTCAAATGCGTATATAACCACGTTCTATACCACACATTCTCTTTCTGACATGGATGAAAACGAACGAAAGGCTCCGCATGCTGCGGCTCAGCGTCTACGCAGACAAGCACCACCAGAGCTTCGCCCCAATCAACATCATTCACCACGTGGAAAAGTGGTCAATTTTTATTATTTCATTTTTTTTGGAAATTACGATCGTACGGGAGAAAGCCTAGAAATACGAACTGCGTTTTTGGACGTCGAAACTTTTACTACGCCTCATCGAATGCTCAGAGGCCGTAAAGACACGAGGGGATTCTTGTACATTCGACGTACGAAAATGACTGCCCAGTGGTAGTAGCCAAAACGAAGGATGTCACTTCCGCGGTGAACATCGTCGGCCATAGGCGCCTACTACGGCGGGGCTCGGGGGCCCGAGCTAAGGTGGCAGAACCACGCTACTCCCCCGTCGATGACCCCCCCCCCCTCCTCTCTCCACCCAAGCTCATCGAGATCAATCACGCAAATGATCCTCGTTGGTATGCGCAGCGCAAGTTCGTCTGCTTCTTCGCAGGGGTTGTAGTGATGTCAGAACGCCAAACTTCTTATTGGTTGAATATGTATATATATATATATATATATATATATATATATATATATATATATATATATATATATATATATATATATATATATATAGTGGGTAGACTTTAAGGCGTTTAGCACTGAGGTTTACCCACTATCCTTTTAATCAAAGCCAATCAGAGCTCGGCGTCTTTCTGACGTCACCGAAACTCTTGTGCTAGAAGCAGACGACTTTCTCTCCGCATAGCCCCAAGGCAGCGAACAGGATTTGCCTCGGTCGGCTGCTAGTCGGCGCGGCTGGTGGCCAAAAATGTGCAACTTTAAAAAGGCCTAACCGCCGAACGATTGGACGCCAGCTCCGCGTCAGAGTTCGGCGGTGCACTCGGACGTTCGAGCTCGAGATCCGGTCCAATATGACTGCTGCCGCGGGCCGTTTCCAGAGTCGCGAAAATCCCGCGTAAGGTGGAGCCACCTGTCGAACCAAACCTCGTTGCCCATGCAGGAGTGTTACGCGGAGTGCAAGTTCGTCTGCTTATTGCGCGGGGTTCTCGATGACGTCAAAACGCCGGAGTTCTGATCGGCCCTGATTGGAGGGGATACTGCAGGTACACCTCAATGCCATGGCTGCCTCGAGGTGTATACCCACTGTCCTTCCCATCGAACCAATCGGAGCTCGGCGTCCTGACGTCATCGCGGCCCCCCGTGCAAGAAGCGGACGGAGCGCTTTGACGATCCACTTTCGACTGTGCTCGATTGGTTCCATCGGGTCGTAGCCTTGGCGGCGGTCGGACTTGGAGTGAAACGGAATACAGTTTTTAAATGAGATCAAAACAACGCCTTATCTCAATAACCATTCTTCGCAGCGCGAACAACAAAAAAAGAAGAAAAAAAAAGAAGCGGTTTGTTTTTTCCGGTGAGTGGATGCCCTTCTTGAGACACGTTTGCGGGTTGCGTTGATGGTTCAGTTTGTACCGCATCCACGATTGCCACGAAACTATTGTAGTAGACGTTATGATATTCTCCAACTTTTACACGCATTGATGGTGTCTTTCTCCAAATGCACGGGAATATGAATCAGAAAGGTTGTTTTGGGTTATGTACGAAATCTTTCGGAATTTTTTTGAAATTTCAACGAATTTTTTAGAAGTTTCAACACATTATGAAATAAACGCAAATAAAACAACAACAACAGCAAAAACTGTTGGTTTTAAGTTATTGTGACGCTTTAGTTGTCCACTGTCGAAAGTAGCTGTTGCCGTCAGAAGGTTTCTTTTTTTGTTTCAATTTTCATTTGGGAAAAGGATTTGTTCAGTCACGATTCCTACTCAGCGCGTGAAGATTATCATGGTAATAAACTTGAACTACATGCGCATACAGTTACCTTAACTCTTTGCAGAAAGGGGAAAATTAATAATGTTCCGTGAGGAGCCTTTCTTAGTTTAGTAGTGATGTCCTTGAGGAAAACAAAAGAAACAACAAAAACGAATTAGTAATTTCAGTCACCCTGTCACATCTTACAAACGCGTGCCGAGCGTGGTGCAGCACGTGGGAGTATTGTACAAGGTAAGCATTGCTTGTACCTTTAAAAATGCACGCATAATTTTTTTATTAATTATGTTTTACGTTTTGGGCGGGCCATTTAGTTCCGTTGCGTGCGCCTCCCCACGCTGCGTTTGTGCGTTGTGGGGAAGCGATATGCGAAGGAGCGGATGCGAAGCATTGTCAGTGGCATCAAGCCATGTTACACCATACTTAGTTGTACATGTTCTGGACGTCGCGAACTTTTTCAAACCTCGAGGCTAGGCTGCAGCGGCGAACCTTGGGAATAAGCTCGTAAAACCTACCCAGAACGGAGCCTCCGGGAGTCGCTTGGGAGGCAAGAGACCGCTTGTGCTTGTAAACATGAAAAGGGTCTATACGACGTCCCATGGGCATACCAACCGGGGGGGGGGAGAAGGGCAGAGTTGTCCTGCCCCCCCCCAGTTCTGAGAGTGGGGGGCAAGGCATGTGTTTTGCACCCCCCCTGAAACCGCCACCACTGAACAGGGCAAACGCTAGCCGGCGGCGCCCGAGGGATACCAACGGCACCGTCGCCCGGCCCTAGGGGGGGGAGGGGTCTGTTTTGCCCCTCCACTCAAAAACAAGTTGGTACGCCGCTGTACACGCTTCTTCCGCGCACCAAATTTTGGCGCCGTAAATGACCCGCTCCATGCATCGCCGAGATGCCGGGCCAGCGAAATGGGGCAGGGACAAATCTGTACAAAGAATGCCTTGGGGGACACGAACACCGTGGTGTCTAGGATGTCAACAACTTGTCGTGCGACCGAAGTGACGAAGCGAAGTGAACAGAAACAAACTTTCAGCCTTTCCACTCTGGTGAAGAAGGAAGACCAGCCTGTACAATGGAAAGTAATGGCCGGCCGCAAGTCGGCAAGCCAGAGTGGAAAGGCTGCCGCCATCTATGAGCGACGGCGGCAACCAGATGCGTGGCTTGCAGCCGTCGCTCATAGATGGCGGTAGGTTTCCAGAGTTCGGTGTCTTCGTTTCTTTGCGGGGGACACGATCCTGGGGAAACTAGCCATTGATGCATGCGCAACGTGGAGCACGCAACTCTAACGCAAACGCACTTCGCTTGCGTCTTGCTTCTATACGCAGTACTCAAACTCTCTACTAAGCGTACAATCCCATCCCTACCTAAAAAAACAGTTTAAGGTGGATTATGGAACAGGAAAATCTAACTGGATTTCTTGCTGGAAACCTGAATTCCAGTTTGCAGGCCATTGTCTTCAAACTAGATTTCAGGTTTCCAGCAAGAAATCCAGTTAGATTTTCCTGTTCCATAATCCACCTTAAACTGTTTTTTTAGGTAGGGATACCGGCTGCGGCACCACGTTGGGACAGTGAAGAGTGTTGTTTGCATTCGGAAATGACATTTCGCGAGTCATGATCGCGAGCAGTTCCGCCGTGCCCGCTGAGCAGGAGAATCGGGGACCCTCACTAGAGCGCTTCCCGTTTCCGCCGCGGGAGGGCGAGCAACGAGCTGGAGACGCGAAGACATTTATTCGGTGGAGTGTCCTCGAAGCCGGTTCTTCAGCCGTCCTTGCCTATCCCTTTGTCCTTGTCAAGATCGGAGTTCAGCTGGAGGATGATGATAACGTAGGAGACAGGGCTCCCGCCAGGGTGAGCACGAATCCTCTGGAGAAGTAGAAGAAGCCCCAGCCCGTGAGGACCACGGCCGGCGCCCTGAGCTGCGAGATCAGCAGGAGCCCTTCGTGGTACTCTTGGGGCCGGTCCGAGCTCAGGCCGAGGGCCCGGTGCAGCGGCATCATCGACGCGTTCGAGGTCTCCGACAACCGGGACGACATCACGGCCAGGAGTACAAACAGCAGGGTTACCGAGCCCAGGTTCAGACCTGAGAGGGACAAGTGGCGGCCACTGGCGTTATCTGCGTTTTAATAGACCGATCTCACCAAGCGTTCGGCGTATATGTAACGTTGCCGTAACTTTAGTCCACAGAAGGCTGGCGGCAGCGCATGCAGTGCTTGAGACGGCTTCTGCCGTCTCGAGCTCTGTATACGCGCAGAGCACCAGTGAGGTTTTCGTACGCGCAGAAAGACCAAAGTTCTCTCGATGCATCGCGGCAGCGACGGTGTCTTCTAAGATCGGTGTATTCCCTAGTATTCCTTTGTCCTAGTTGTCTCTCCAGATTATTTTCATCATTCTGTCCAGCTCGCTGCGCCTTTGCATTTAACTGCATTATAGGCTCCTTTTAACCCTTCTGTCGCCTGACGGCAACCACGACTACAGTGAAATAATCTAGCTCTCCATCTCTCCAATACATGTTTTCGTTCTCACTTACAGATTAAGATAAACTATCTGAATAAAATTGCAAAAAAAAAAGAAAAAGTAAGCTTTGGCGAATAATATGGTAACAGAATAGGAACTTTTCGTAAAACGCATGCAAGAGCTTTGCGTTGCTATAGCATGAGCGCGTGCCGTCACTTTGAGCGTGGATTGAGCAGACGCCCGCAGAGCCCGCAATCCGCAATGTTACGATACTATCTACGGAAAAACCCAAGTACTGGCCTCAGTTCGGTTGGAATTAGGGATCTTCTGTGGCGATCGGAGCGATGGAAACGTTTTGAGCCTGATAGGTCCTCCAGACGCGCCAAAAGCCGCCCCCCCCCTCACCTTAATTTTCCGGAAGAAGCAAAGCGGTCAGATAATTAATTAAAACTTGTTAAGTAACTTTTAATTACTGAAAAATAAACGTATGGTCCCAATTAGTAACTCACTGAGCGTCATCGAAAACCACTAAATCAACTCTTTTTTAGAACGACTTGAAGCTCGTGGGAAACTCGGGGGCGCGCCAAGGTTACCCGCTCGTGCAGCAGGCGAAGCTAGCAGTGGCGGAACACGGATGATTGATTATCATCGCGTTCCGCCACTGCTAGCTTTCCACACACACACACACACACACACACACACACACACACACACACACACACACACACACACACACACACACACACACACACACACACACACACACACACACACACACACACACACACACACACACACACGCACACAGCGCACGCGAACACACACACACACGCACACACACACACGCACACGCACACGACACAACACACACACACACACACGCACACACACACACACACACACACACACACACACACACACACACACACACACACACACACACACACACACACACACACACACACACGCACGCACGCACTCACGCACGCACGCACGCACGCACGCACGTACGCGCGTCGCATTTATCTTCCGTCCGCACCTTCTTTCTTTGAAAGCAATGGATGAAAAGAGTGAGCGAATACAACAACGAGCTGGTGGCACCGGCGGTCTGGCACAGACGGCGCTGAAGTCGACACAGGCGGCGGCCAGACGGGTGACGTGTTACACTCGCTATGCCTGATCAACAAAACAAGAAAACTTGCCCCACCTCGCTCGTTTCTCTTTAGTGAGCCAATCGAGAGCCGAGACGACAGACTACTTTAAACTGCTTATTATAATACGCATGCCTAGCATTTCAATAAAAACAAACGATTGGAGCAAGAAAAACAAACAAACAAAACAAAAAAAAAGGCCGGTTTGTAAAAACGTAACCGGAAATCAAACCGTAAAACAAAACAAAACGATACGGTATTAAGAGGAAACGGTAACCGTAGCCGCAACGTTATATTTTCGGCTTGAGTCCCGCTCAAATAACTCATGCGTTTGTGACTTTCAGCGCACCGGGAAGCGGCGGTACGCTTCAAGAGGGAAAATATGATATTCAAGGTATGCTATATTTTTTAAACTTCCAATGGGAAGATGCGCCTGTTCCTGCAGGCTTGCGCCATTCAGCCCCATGTACTCGTGGGCTCCGTCAGCCACCAATTTCCCATTGGAACTTTCTGGAAAATCACTTATGACATTTGAATCAAATAACGATTTGGGTTTATAACATTTGAATCGAATAACGATTGTCATCTGAATGACTAAGCAACATACCAAGCCTGAAGAGTGCGCGTACGCGTACGCTCGCTACAGAAGATCCCTAACCAACTGAGAGCAGTATTGTTTGATCAGAAGATGGTAAAAAAAGGGGTGGGTTTACAAGTGATTTTACTGAAGTGCTTCAGTGTAACCTGTTTAGGGTGATGCTATCGTTTAGTGTACCCGATGCCAGACAACGCGCTCACAGGGAAAGTACAAAGAAATCGCAGGAAACAAAATGTCGCCGTATCACAGTCAGTGCCACGAGCGCGTGCAGGGACACGCTCTTTCACGCGCTTCAGAACAAAAAATAAAATAAAAATAAGCGTTCGAAACAAAATGGCTAGATGTCATCACCCGAAGCAAAGTGTACATGAAGGCACCCTAGACTTTACCATTTCACCTACACAGGCATACGCCAGCTACATTTTCACTTGCGCCGGGTCTGTACATCGCGGACATATCTCGAGGTTCGCGCTGGTACAAGCCTCCGTGTTTTGCTCGTGCCGTCTGTTTAGTTTTGTCGATAGCTACAGTCTGTTCAGTGCACATCGATTAGTGCTGCCTGATTAGCGCCGTCTGCTTAGTGCACTCTGATTAGTGCTGCCTGACTACTGCTGTCTGATTAGTATGGTGCCACCTGGTTAGTGCATTATGCTCAGTGCCGTCTGCTTAGTGCCGTCAATTGCCACGGTCTGCTTAGTGCACTTTGCTTATAGTGCTGCCTGACTACGGCTGTCCGATTAGTTCCGTCTGCGTGGTGCCATCTGGTTAGTGCAGTATGTTCAGTGCTGTCTTCTTAGTGCCGTTTTAGTGCCGTCGATTGCCACGGTCTGCTTGCACTTCAAACACGGCTGTCTTAACTAGTGCTGTCTGATTTGTGCTGTTCCCTTAGTGCACTCTGATTAGTGCTACTGGATTAGTTTCGTTTGCTTCGTGCCATTCTGTTAGTACCGTGCGCTTCTGCGCCTTCTTCTCAGTGTCGTCTGCATTGTGCCGTCGATTGCCGCGGTCTACTTAGCTCTCCTAGAGCAGTGCTGTCTGCTTAGTGACGTCTGCTCAGTTTCTCTAGCTCAGTGCCGTCTGTGGTGCAAGTTTCTACGTTGTCCAGGAGGTCGCGGTGCACTCACCGATGACGAGGGTTCGGTGCTGATCGCTGAGGCCGCTCTCGTGGTGTCCCAAAAAGCGGCTCACCTCGGCGCAGACGCCCAGCACGAAGAAGGAGACCCAGGCGAAGGCCGTCGGCGAAAAGTGGGTGTCCATCTCAAGCACGGCGACGCCGAGGTCTGTCTGGAGCCGTCTCAGCTCGGAGCTCGTGGACATCGAGGCCGCGATTTTTCCCGCCTTGTCCGGCACACATTACGAGACAAATAAAAGAATCGCCACACCGTCAAATGCAACGGAGGTGCGATAGCACGGTCACGCTGTTCGACCCTGCCGCGCGGACCCACGTTCCCACGCATTGAGGGTGGGTAGGTGGGCTGGGGGGGGGGATAGAGAGCTATAGAACTTCAACTTACCAGCCAGCCAAAGCACGGCGGAGGGCAGATCAGGCGCGTGCCGGAAGACAGACGTCTGAACAGACTCTGCCGCTTTCATGGCGCAGTCAGCGACTGCAATCGAATAAGAACGGCAGGCCGCCTCCTACGGATGTCCGGCACGTGCTCGTTGCCTTCCATCATGGCTTTGGATGCGCGAGCTTTACGCCCGAAGCCCACCAGACGCTGAGGCGTCATCGAAGGCAACAAGCTCGCTGGAGGCGGGACAACCTGACACTCGTCCCTCCCGTTCTATAATCCTGCCAGCGACCATCGCATAATTACCTCCGTAAAGAAAGTAATGGTAAAGGACTTGCGCATATTGTCCAAGACAAGACCATACCGTCCAGGTCTGGTTCACCGGGCGCTTCTTGATGCACGACGTCGTCGCGGACGTAGCGGCTGATGGCGTCGTTGAACGCCTCGTGCCGGTGTCTCAAGGCCACCGTGAGGGCCAGGTAGAGGGCGACCGAGAGGAGAGGCTGCCGGTGACCAGGATGCTGTTCAGGACGACGTCCACCAGGCAGAGAGGAAGCAGCACGCTGGCCGGAAGTTGAGACTTGATGCCGAACCAGGCGACCGTCGCGTGCTTCGACAGATCTGGCAATGAGGGACAGTTTGGTCTGCCTTTTTCATCTGGAGTATGGGACACCACTGTTCAATAAGCTGCCATGAAACAGCTATACTCTGTTTCACCTTATGATGCAAAATTCGCAGGAAAGGCTACAAGCGCGAGCTACTTGCTTTGGGCACATCTCGGCGGCACAAGCTCGTGACTTAAGAGCAGCTGAAACGCTATGAGCTCGCGCTTCTAGCCTTCGCTGCGGTATAACATAAGGTGAAACGAAGTATAGTCTGCGTAAGCAGTTGAACACCTCGCGCCTTCCCTCTTTCGTTCGGAGTCTCTCTCGCTCTGATTAGATGATGCATCTGGCTCATGTAACTGACGTTACTACAGCCAACACCTCCTACAATAAATGTTTATTGTTTTCGTTTCAGTTTCGTTCCGTAGAAAATAAGTTCCATTGCAATTCTGCTGGGGAAAACAAATGATGGTCCGTAACTGTTTGTATTTGCGTGCACAAAAAAATCAATACTCAAAATAACAAAAAGAAACGTTAATTTATATATATATATAAAATGTAGATCATTAAAAAGCTCTAGCAAGTGCACACTTATTGCAACGGTAGAAAACCCAAGAATCCGGGTAAAAGTCACCGTGAGGAAGGGCGGGTCAAAGTGCACAACGGAGCATGGTCTCAGAAGCAGACCCTGAACTTTCCGATTGAACCGAAAAGTGATGCGATAACTTATCGGTTTCACTTGGGAACAAACGAGTCAACAACGTTCCGATTGCGTTTTCGTTCCGCCTCAAACCACAGTTTTGTCTTCTTCAATTTCGTTGTTTTAGTTTCTGACACCCTGCTGGCGAGTCCCGTTCGTCCTCTCATCGCCCCGCACCCGGTGAGTTTGAGGCACTCTCCGATAAGATCGCTGAAGAACGAAACATTCTAGAATTGCACGTTTCAAAGGCCAAATGTCTATCGCTTCTTCCTTGGACGACCAAATCTTGTAAGAACTATTTCGCGGCGTGCGAACAATCCGCAAAAATTCATTTTTTTCTGAGGTGAAAATGTGTATAGTCCCAGCCTAGTACTGACACACCACTCGTATCTAATCTGTCTCCCGCGTGGACCCCTTGTAAGGTGACGCTAAAAATTTGGTCAGTCAGAGTATTGTAAAGAAAGAAACAAAAAAGTGTTTCAGAACCATGGCTTAAAAAAAGCAAGGCAATTACATATTGGAACAAGTAAAAGTACACAGAAAAAAGCAAACAAGCGTGATAGAAAGTCGCGACCAAACGGGAACTGTTGTGGCGAGAGAAATATGTTTTCCCGCATACCGGAACTTCCGCGATTCAAGATGGCGGCGCCCGCGTAGAGAAGGTCTATGAAAGCGTTGGTCTGAATGACGCTTCCTTTGGTGCGAGTGGAGGTCCTTAATATTTGCTGCTCTTGAAGGTCTATTATTGAGCGTCTTCTACTATTCGGTCATATCAGATTGAAAATGCCATGTTGTCCTGATTGTTCATGTCTAGACGATGGGCATGCACTATACCACCTCACAGCGTTCTTTTAGTCATCTTACCGTCTGCGCTGTAGTCCAGCAGCACCATGCTGTGAACGGCGACTCGGAGGAACACGTAACCCAGAACGGCGAGCAACGCATGACTGTGCACGTCTTTTTGAGGTCGTGCCCCGGTTGCGACGAAAACGTTCCCAGTCGACGTATCAGAGCGCAGACTTGCGGTCCTTTACTGATGACAGCGTGACTGGACACCACCGCGCTTCCTGTTCTGAAGAAGTTGTAAGCTGTGGTCCAGAAGTCACCTTCGATGCAGGCGGTAAGCGACGCCAGTGCGTACGTGCGTAGAAGCCCTAGTGTGGCGCATGTCCACGTGGACACGTCATGGTACCAGGGCCTGACAGGTCGCTCGGCGTCCTCGTGGACATCCGAGTAAAACCCCAGCAGTTTGAGGGACCAGAGGATCGGTCTGAGTTGCTTGAAGACCGTCCGGTTATTTCCGGGATCTACTATTTCATCGGTATGTCTTATCACGAAGAGTTTTGTTGTCCTCCGTGACGTGTACATGGCTCTAGGTGTCCTAGTGACTTCTTTACAGGTTACAACTGGTCCTGAAAGTTGGGTTTAAAGAAAAGACCAACCAACTAAAGCACTGAAAACGTTCTAGAGTTTGCGATTGAAATACGATGCACTACAACCGCTTGGGTTTTCAGAAATATATTTTCGGTAATGAATTTTGGCGTTTAATGACGTGCCTCAGCGCAGACTTCCTAGCTTCGATAGCACTTCGGCGTCTTGTACGCCACGAGGGTGCACGCGAAGTCGAAGCATGATGGAAAGCAACGAGCGCTTGCTGGGCCCAGGCGCGCGTGGAAGCCCTGCCGTCACTCTGTCACTAACTTTAGTGCACCGATGGAATTCAGTGCTGCCTTGGCAGTGACTAAAAGCTGAAACGCATTACGCTATATATAACGCTGAAATAAACTGCGCAGTCATGTACCCGTAAGTCGGAATAAGAAGAAAATGTTCATGCCGATTAGAGGGAATATTAATTCTGGTGTGAAGCAACTACACGCGTTGTGAGACAGTGCCAAAATAATGGCGTGCAAACACTGTACATGTGCTGCTAAGAAGAACTGACTTTAAAGTCCTGCGTTCGTTACAGCTCATGTTGCGGGCCATGCACACATATTCAATGCGCATAGCCCAGGCAAAATATGCCCACTCACTGGGCTGTGCACGAGGATCTTTAGCACAAGGGGGCTATTGCGTACACTTGGTAAGTGATTCACAACTCACTGTACAAAGATGGTGGCACGTACAAGGCGATTGTTATAACGATCCTCACAACTAACACTGATTGCCGGCGCATTAAGAAATAATTTTGGCAGAACCAAATTCAAACCAGACTCTGCCGAATGCCTCATGAACCTGACGTTCACTGCTACTGGATGACACGTCATTAAGCCATTTGGAACCAATTTCAGGTCAGTATCGTAACACTGATTGGTTTCATTCTGGGAACTTGGTTTATTCTTCAGAACTTATACCTTTGTAACAATTCAAATGGATATGGCTTACTCGGTTCGGGATCGCTGATGCTTCCAGCTATATGTGGTCTCGGAGAAAGTTTTGTGTTCATCAGCACGCTTCTTCCGGAGAAACTCTTGACCAGAGCACTCTTTCGTGAACCACGGAAGGACAAGACAACATTGTGAGGAAGAAAAAAAAAGAGAAAAAGTTCGGGACTAGGAGTTGATGAGCACTGAACGAGTGCGCTCAGCCGTGCGTGGTAGATTAATTGTGCGGCTCTGCAACAGAGACGAGGATTCGATCGTCGCCATTTGACCGTGACGTGCGTAGATGCCAGAAGCAAAAACACGTACGAAGCATAAAGACACGGAGAGGAACTCGTGCAAGACACTGAGCAACTTTATTGGCGCTTCCCTGGTCCCGTTGTTAGCGGTATCGATCAAAATGTAGTTGATGATCACGAATGGTTTTCAGTGTAAGGACAGTGCCACAGAGTCGATGTTTCGCGTACTCCGTCCCATGTCGTCCGATCGTTCGTCAACTAGTGCATATCTATCAAGTACATCGACGATCTATGGACATTTGTCATGTCCTTGGCTTCCTGTGCCTTAATTTATTATGAATTTATAATGAACGGCGTGTGCGTGTCGTAAATGAGCACTTCGTTACTTGTAGTTTTATATAAAAACAAGGACGAATACACGATAAAGTTAAATAAACAAGGTGCCGAGCAGTTGGCGTTGCCGGGTTCTAATGTCTGCTCTGGAAACGCTTGCTTTCAGCAATTGCGGTCAATTTCACTTAAAACAACAGTTGACAACACCGATTACGAAGGTTATACCTTTGTGATCGGCCTTTGTTTGATTTAAGTTATTTTGAAAGGTTATACAGTGCTACAAGGAGCACTGATAGTTCTTCTTTCATGCAGTAATCTCGGCGTAAAAATAAGCGTATTTATAGAGCACAGAGCGGGGCCTTTGCGGTACTTCGCTATGGCGTGCACCAGCTAACTAGATGGTGAAGTGACGCTGTTCTGCTATGGATGATGATGATGGTGGGTACAGGAATGAATCGACCCTTTCATGTTTGTTTGTTTTGCCATAGGAAAGAAGAATGGAAAATATATACTATTTATACTATATGCACGCCAGGCGCAAGTAGATTTCCCAAATGGTCACCAGGCGGGACGTTCAAATCGTGTTGCTTGGAATCATATTTTGTTTTTATGGATCATAGCTAGGTCGGAACTGGTTTGTTCCGCGTTGGTTTATTATTCTTCATTTGCTTTTCGCTTCGTGCGGTTTCTTCATATTTATATATGCTCTTTTAACCGCACGTACGCAAATTTACGTTCACAGCAAGGTCTAACAAATACTGCGTTAACGATATTCCCCCAAGCAATTCTTCTTTCCCATTTTACTTTCTCTTTATCTCTCTCTCTCTCTCTCTCTTTCCGTCTTTCTACCCTGAGAACGTTAGTATCACATACGCCTATAGGCAAAAATATGCAGGTACATTTATGAACCCAGGACGGCTGATTATCAGAGCATCAGCTGTTTGATGAGCATGTAAAATCAACAAATGAATGAATGATAGAATGAAAACGAGGCCACAACTTCTGAAACGCATACGAAGTGTTCTTGAGGTACGTAATGAAAACACACGTCTTGATCAACCCTGCTTATCAATGATTGTCTCGTGGTGACGTTAGGTTTGGGGGGGGCACTGTGCTTGCACGCTAAAATGCGGGATCAATGAAAATCATTAAAGACGAAAGGTAACTTTCCAAAATGCTCTTTCGATTTTTGGGGTCTGTGGAGGAAGGGTTTGGAAGTCGTGTGTTTATTGATGAGTAGAAGACCAGACTGCTGGGGAGGGCACGTCTTGGTATAGCAGGGAAGGCAACGATGGCACAAAAGAATGAGGGAAGAGAAAGAAGGTTGAGTCTTCAAGGCGTTTTGACTCTACCACTCTTCTCTTTCAAACTTAAAAAAAAGAAAAAAAAAAAGCGCCCCTGGAAGCTTCAAAGCGGTAGCCGATGTTTCGCTCAGAGACACCTCCTGCAAGTCTTGCAGTGGCAGCGGAGGTTTCCTAAAAACAGCTTCTTTTGGCGCCATCCAGGAGTAAGAAACTCCCGGATTTCCCCGAAAATTCGTTAAAAGACACAGGCTGTGCAAAAAAACAACAACAAGGGAGCGAAACTTCGGCTGACGCTCCGATGCTTCCAGTAGGTTCCCTTTGAAGGTGCACGTTCCTTTACCGGCTTAGGCTACACTCCGTGATTGGCTTGACTACTTAAGCGGCAGTCGCACTGCTTATACATCATACAAAAGACATCCTGCAAACGCTGTCTGAGGCGTATTCCTTCCTTGTATGACAGCCCTGTTACGTTGGCGATACAAAAACTGTCTGCGGACTAATCGAAGCACACATATGTGCAAGGTAAACATACTTAGGACGTGCTTGACGGATGTCCGTAGATCATTCTGTCGCAATTTCTGCAGACCGTGTCCTTTGTATGATGTATGAGCAGCGTGACTGGTGCTGTTGGCTACTGGATGAACGTTCGTCTGCTACCACGACAGGTCGCCAGAAGCAAACCGCGGCGAAGGAACGCGAGCATGCCCGAGACACGGTCAGTCCTCTCAATCATTCGTCCGAGATGGACCTCCGGATGTCGCTCTGGTTGATGGAGCAGAGAATCCGGTCCACTGTGGTCGGCGCCAACATGCGGAACAGGCTGAACTGGAACCGATCGCCCGTTCCGCTGCCGCAGAAGTAGCTCCGCTTGGGTCTCCTGGAGCTGACGGCGTGCACCATGTTGTCCACGACCTCGTAGAGTTCGTCCCTGCACCGCCTCGCAAGGAACTCGAGGCAGCGGGACCGGAACGCCTCGAAGTAGTTCTTGCCGTAGGTCTCGCGCACCGACTCTGGACCGTCTTGCCAGGCTTGGTCCATGGAGCACTGGATCTGCTCGGGGAGCGCCATCTTGGTTCTGGGTCGAAAAAGGTCGTGACGTTTGTCTTTATTGGCCGGGAGATCGAACGATACTCCAACACACTGTTTTCAAACATTCAGCCTGCGTTTACCCCCACCAGGTGTGGACACTGCACATGCGCAGAAACCAGATTCGCGAGAGATCTGCGCACGCGCACTACCGACAGCAGCGCCACTACAGTGGCACGACGTCATAGAGTTGAGTTATGGTTGAGGGGGCGCTTTGTCCGGCTTGCTTTGCGCAGAACTTGGTGTTAATTCAACACAAGGTCTGTGGCTTGGATTCTTTACACCACCTTCCTCGATCGAGCTTGGATCTTATACGAGGGCGAATCTTATACGAATATGATGCCGTCATAACGGCGATAACGGAAGCATGATTACATCCGGACATTTTTGATTGTGAACTACACTCTAAGAAAAAAGTTGGTCTCAAGGGACTAACGGCAGCATTTGGTCCTCTGAACTCCCAGTTGCTCCCCGAAAGGACCATCTGGTTCAAGCTAGGTACCGTGCGCAAAAGCTGGGGACTATCTGCGATCGACTGGGACTAACTGATAAGCGTGCGCGAGCAAAAGCATCCATTAGTCCCCCTCAGACCCGGTGCATCTGTATCGTTTAGTCCCCGAAGGCAAACGGAATGTTCGCCATTAGGACGGATGCTATTTCGCTTGTCTTGGGGATCGGCGAGACTCAGCCCAGCACGGCTGAAAGTGTTGACAAAACTCGGACGAAACTGGCGAATTTGTTTAATGTGCCACGAATGTTAAGACATTACATGGTAGAGCTTCACGCGTTGTGTGAATGCGAGCTAACGAATGTGTTGACTCGACTTCACCCAACTATCTCGTCAAAAATGATCTGTTGACACTTCACAAGCCCCATCCACGTAATTTGACCTTCGCGCAAAAAAATAGCATTTATCTAAACGCAACACTTCCAAATACTAACACTTTTTTTCTTCTCTTAAATGAGACTTAACAGTTTGTAGAAGCCGCGCTTTCAACACCGGAGTCTCGCAGTCAGAATAAATGGTCACTGCAATCGCTAAAACTGAATTACTGAGAACACGTTGAGCCTCGTCTCTGCGTCTCCCCGTGACCAACCTTTCTGGGAAGTCCAATGTCGAACTCAAAATCCGCAACGACACACTTGATGCACAGCACGTTCCACTCAAAAAGCACATTTAGGGGCAGTATCCAGACGCCTTCCTGCCATCGTCGTCGCTGTTTCAGAGAACGTTTGAGATGAACGACGAAGAACGAACCACGCCCGCAATGTCACCCATGGCAACACCCCGCAAAAAAAAAATGCGAACAAAAAAACAAAAAAAAAGCGAGAAAGAGAACGAAAAAGAAAAAAAAACGTGTTCGTTTGTGCGTTACTCGACCGGCGTAATGAAAATGGCGACCTTCTCCCGTCCTTGGGGCTTAGTTCACTTTAGCTGTGCTCTGTGCGTGTGTTGTGTGTAGTGGGAGGGGAAAAAAGATTTTCATGCGCTCCCTTCCCCCTCCCACCAACCCCCCACCCCGCATTCTTTCTGGTAATCCTCGCTCACGCGGGGGTTGGGCAGATGGGGAGATAGGGTCCGTCGGGAAAATGGGAAGGGGTCTTTGTTTGAAAAGAACCTGTTTTTAGTCAGTTGAGAGTTGAAAGACAGCCTGGTCGGAAGGTAGTCGCCGCTTTTTCTTCCTGTTTCGTCTCCGATCATTGCGGGATCCGGTTTGCATTCGCGGTGCTGCAGCACTGCACTTGATCTGTTCTGAAGTCACAAGTCAAGGGAACTCGATTAAGGTATGTCGAAGTACTTCTGTTTTTGGTGTATTCATTAACTGCGGCTTCATAAAGTGTTTTATTTTGAGCGCGTTCTCTAGCTTGCAAAGCGTGCGCCATGCTCTATTCTTTTTGGCACCATGGTTGCTGATTTTGTTATGCAGCACAGAGACCTCATATTCAATCGTATGGAGCGAAACGACAGTTCTACCGATGGCTTTTTGTGTGTGTGTGTGTTTTGCAGGCCCTGGCAGGATTGCTTGACCATAAAGGCCTGTCCACACATGCCGCGGAGCGCTACAAGCAGAGCGCTGACCTTGCGCTAAGCGCGTGCTGACGGGAGCGGTCACCAGCTTTGTAACGCACCGTCAAAACTGTTGCTAATGGCAGACGAAAAGTAGCTCACGACACGTGAGCAGCGCTACATCAGCGCTTCGCTGCGTGTGAGAACCGGCATTAATGGAGACATTTATTCGATTGTACACTAGACTTTCGCGTTGATGGCAGGAGCTCGTGCCGTCATTTTGAAGCATAGTTTGAGCACGCACGCGCTGGGTCGGTAATTCGCAGCGAACGGTCTACTAAAGATCGAATATTGCGCTGGTCTGCTGTCAACAGATCGCATGTTGGATGTGAACCATTGTAGCACTTATGCAACCTATTTGTTATTTTATTATGCGTGTGTTATATCTCATACTTTTGTCCAGCGATTGGATATTTCGCGCTGCTCTGTTACTAATAATTCAAATTCCTCGCAAACAGGCAAGAAGCTGCCGGTGCCCCAATAAACGGTGCTGGGACCACGACCGGTTTGGACAGACGTCCCAGTGTCCAAGCCGTCGTCGACGCAAGTGCACTCTTCGGAATTTGGCCTTATCGTGGATTCTACCGCCCAGGAACTTCGACTTCAGTCATCCTTGAATGCGATGTGTACCTACGAGGCAATAAAGCTACGTTTTACCTGAACTGCACCATTTCGTTTCGGAGATTTGTGGCTCGGGACCAAATGTAAAGATAAACCTTTAGTCCCAGAAGTCTAATTCCAAGGGCGCAACGTTTAGACCCAGGGGTCCAAGTGCAAGGGCCTAACAGTTGGTCCTCGGGGTTCATTTGAAGCGGTGTAACAGTTAGTCCCAGGGGTCCAAGCGCAAGGGCCTAACAGTTCGTCCTCGAGGTTCAATTGAAACGGTGTAACAGTTGGTCCCAGGGGACCAAGGGCAAGGGCCTAACAGTTGGTCCTCGAGGTGCAATTGAAACGGTGTAACAGTTGGTCCCAGGGGACCAAGTGCAAGGGCCTAACAGTTAGTCCCAACGGTGCTAGTGCGAGGGACTAACGGACGGGGCGCAACAGTTGCTCCCGTCACCGTTGCTCCCCTAGGGGACTAATGGTAGTGTCAGCGCATTTGGTCCCCCGAGGGACTAAGTCGCGCTCCCTTTTTTCTTAGAGTGTAGTTCG
Source organism: Ixodes ricinus (assembly GCA_037355805.1). Taxonomy (NCBI): domain Eukaryota; kingdom Metazoa; phylum Arthropoda; class Arachnida; order Ixodida; family Ixodidae; genus Ixodes; species Ixodes ricinus. The sequence continues at coordinate 10,450 of JAZHYW010032455.1, read as the reverse complement.
TCCAGGTTATTAGATTATACGAAATGATTGCTCATCTCGAGGCGGAGGAGTGGCAATTATTGCAATAACTAATGTTACTGTCTTAGGTTTGAAAGGAATTGAGAACCACGAAAGCGTGCAGTTCAAAGGTATACCATCGGAAAAGTAGTTTTTGTTCTTGGTGTTGTCTACAGAGACCCAAATGCGCTTGGTGTTTCCTTAGAGGCGTATGACTACTTATTTGTGATTGTTAAAAACAAAAACAAAAAACACAAGTTGTGGTGGTTGGGTTTTTAATGCTGCCGGAATAGATTAGAATATCTTAAAAAGTGGCGTCGACTTATACTCAGAATGAGTCAATTCACCTTGACCTTCTTGCAACCTAAATCTTGTATAGGTTGTTACATCGACAACGTCTTCTGACTAGATTTAGCTTTTGTAAGCCCTTCTTTGCCTTGCGAGGTCATCATATACGAAGCTATATCAGCATATATAAAGGGCCAACTTTGTTTTTTGTTAGTGCTTTAAAATTGTCACAAGTCATTCTGTGGTGTTGGTCACAAGTCATTCTGTGGTGTGGTGTCACTGTGCTGCTTTATACTGTGGTTTATTGCCTTGCGATATGAACGTTAATGGTTGTAAACTGTCTATATTGTCCCACCCTGCTTGGGCCTGCAAATGGCCTGCAGTATATTGTAAATAAAGAAAAATATATATATAAAATATAGGACAAGAGTGCTGGTTCTGCTTTCGGCTAGTATTTACTTGGTGCTTCACTGACTAAACACGACACCCAATCGTACGCTGACGCCGCGGTCGGTTACATCATCCGAACGCTGCGACAAAAAAAAAAAGACACAAATAATTTATGATAATTATATTGTTCTTCTCCCCATGGGTTAGTTCTCAACGTATGCACTAGGAGCGCGACGGTCGGTTGGATCTCCTCCTAATGGCTGCCACCTCCAGGAAGCAAGAAGCATAATTTGTAAGTAACGTGTTAGCAACTATGGCCTCTGGACGCCGTCATTTTGGCACTGGTGTGTGTCGTCATGCTGACCACCAAACAAGTATTTTACGAACTCTCAGTTAAACGTTGATAACTCGGAGCCGACAGGTCTCTAAAGGGTTCATCGTCGATACACACTGGAAACAACACTTGGGTGCGTTGTTCAGAGCGCATGCCTAAAAAAACTTTTATTTATCGTCGGCAAAAAAATATATATATATATTAACGCGAAACTAGCGTTTTTGTATTTTTTAAACTTGTTATTAACACGTTTTCAGCAGCGACGGATTTCGATGTGGCCGTAGCAGTGAGCGCCTACTTTACTGCATTCGCGCGGTGTTGTGAAGCATTAATCAGACCGCTCATACACTGATCAGCCAAAACATTACGATCACCTATACACTGTATTAATGAGCGCGCCCAGCTGACGCGCCATCCGCGCATTATTATCTATCATCTGCTGATCAGGATGGTACCTGGTGGCAGTATTAAGCGTTGGGGGTCGTTTTCATGGGCATCTTTGGGGCCTGTGGTTGTTGTATAGCACAGCATGAAAGCCATGGACCATGTCAACACCACTGCGCTAACCGCAGTTACACCCATTCATGGCTTCTGTCTTCCGCACCGCGAGTGGAATCTTTCCAACAGGACAACGCTCGATGTCACAAAGTCAGAATTGTGCTAAAGTAGTTTGAAGAGCACGATGATTGTAGTGCCTAGTTCCAGTTCGTGTTTGAACTCCGTAACTCCCAGCAGCCGAATGAACATCGACTACCGAGATGCATGCCGGGACGGGCCTCCCAGGGTATAGGCTGAGCACCACAATGTAACCTCCAATAATTCTATGTAACCTCAGTATTAAGCGGTGTTAAAGCCACTGCAACGATGAATTCCAGTTGATGTCCTGGCCACCTAACTCGCCAGATAGCATATGAGCAGCCAGCTCAAAGCTTACGCGCCATCTGCTCGTAATCTACAAGAATTGAGCAACCGGTGCTCGCAGTACAATCCTCCTCAGCTAATTCACCAAGGACTTGTAGAGTCCATACCAAGACGGGCTGTTACTTTTACTTTCCAAAGGTGAATCGACACGGTATTAGGTGTATGGTCACATTGTTCTGGCTGACCAGTGTACAGCTTGTAAACGTACGCTGTTAAGGTTCTTTAGACGGCCCGCAAAAGCGGCTTATCAACGTATCCCGTTGCGATATATTACAGAGTTGCAAGCAGGTGGTGGAAGTTTAGTGTTGAAAAAAAAAGAAAAAAAAACAAAACAAAAACAAAAACAAACAGAAACCTGTGTTGGCTAGAGTAACTGTATATGCTCCGCTTGCGGAGCAGAGTACCGCAATGGTGCCATTCTGGAGCCAAGCGCTGCGGGAAGCCACAGTCGGTTTTTGCAGGGGACACGAAGGCGCAGACGCGAGGCGGCGCGCTGTGGCGTGCTGCGGCTGCTGCGGCGCGCTGCGTAAGGAAAATAGTGCGGCGTGCGGCGACGAGCCGCGCATGTGCCGTCATCGTTCTCCCGTCGTTTCCTGTTTCCCTCTCGATTGCAAGAATCGCACCCGCGGGTTCCGCGGGTCGTGTGTGAAGTGAAGTCGTCAAGTCGCTGTTGCTGGGACGCAGATAGCGTCGTGAGCCCGCTGTCTGCCCAACTTTTGGAGGACCTTTCCCCTCGAGCGATCGCAAGAAGCAAAAGAACGCAGGCCTGCTTATTTTCCCCTTGTGTTTAATCGAAGAGCGGATGCCGCTGCTCAACCTGTGACTTTTTTTCTTTTTTTTTAGCAGACAGTTTATTTTGTTTTATGTAGACTGAGCAGTGCTTTACCTTCGTGCGTCCCAATTATATGCGAATCTGAGGAAAGTCGAGCACCCGCACTTTCATGCTAAAATAGTGTACAACTTTTTTTTTCTTTTTTATCTAAAGTTTTTGCCATTTCGCGAATTCGAGACGCCCGAATAGAGCTCTTGGAGATCGTGTCTCGCCGTCGGAATCCGGTACAAGCTCTTGCCGCTGTCCGCTCGATTTGTGCACTTCGTAACACTACAGCCTGTCATTTTCACGGGGCTCTTTCTACGCGCATGCAAAATTCATTGCGGTAAACGACGCAGCGGCTGATGAAAACGCCGTCCCCTCGCTTTCGAACGAGAGCTCGCCGACTCGCCAAGATGGCCGGATGTGCCGGTCGCGTATCGCGTATCACTCCGCGAGAGCCGCAGATGCGAGCAACGCGATCGTCGTCCGTGTCGTCTGCTTCACATACCTTGGAAACAGATGTCCTAAAACATCGCTCGCGTTAGAAAAAAACAGGATTGTACTGTACCCAGTTGACGCACATAATGTTCAATGACTTAGGAAGCTTTCGGCTCGTTCGATTTTAGTCTAGGATCTATATTTTTCGAACGCAAAGCGGAAAATATGTTCCCCCGAAACTCGGCGCTCTGGAAGGCCGCTTTCCCGCACGAAGGTCGGCTCCAGTTCTGCCCACGTGACCACTCCTCCGCCAATACGGAGATGGCGGCGAAAGGAAAAGGAACGCGATACTCTGGCTCTGCAAGCAGAGCCTATACAGTTACTCTAGTGTTGGCCAGCCTACACCCCCACTTCGCGGACGATGCACGCGTATTGAGAAGTGCTGCCGACAGATGGCGCACGCCGTTATTGAGGGAGCGCCGGCCGATTCGGGTTAGGATAGCAGACGATCCCGCAAAAAAAAAGCTCGAATCGGCCGGCGCTCCCTCGACGCGGCGTGCGCCATCTGTCTGCAGCATTTCTCACTTCGCGTGCATCGTCTGCGACGTGGCGGCGTAGATTGCCCAGAACGGGTTTCTGTTTTTTCTCATCTATTGAACGAGGTAAGTTTATTCCTTGCATTTTTTTCATTGCAAGCTTTCACCACTTGTTTGCACCTCTGTAGTAAATTTGCAACGGAACACGCGGAGAAACCGATTTTTGCGGGTCGTATATAAAGTGCCTTAAAACCGTTAGTTTTTATGCTGTATATCATACAAAAGACACGGTCTGCAGACATGATGACAAAATCATCTGCGGACACACCTCACGCGTGTTCGGAGCATGTTTGCTACATACATATACATGTTGCGAGCATATCTAGAGACAGTCGTTATATACAAAGATTAGAGACTTTTAGGGAACCGAAAGTTTGCACATCCGGATACGGTACGATGGACCCTCCGGTACGAATTGCGCATGCGCTTGTCTTCTGCGGTAGCGCATGCGCAATTCGTACCGTATCGGATGTGCAAAACGGTTCCCTAAACCTCTCCTAACGTCTCGTGCGACGGTCCTGTCAGATTGGTCACATATGAGATATGACCAATCTGGCAGGAGCCGTCACACAAGGAAGAAACACACCTCGGACAGCGTCTGGAGAGTGTCTTTTATATGGTGCAGTAGCCGCGTTTGACCGTGCCTACAAGTCGTAGATGGAGAGTTTTGGCCGGACATATGTGCCTATCTCTCACCTGTACAGCACGGGCTCGATGGTGGACACGACGATACTCCACTTGCGCATCTCGCGCCGGAGTCCGTCGGCGAAGGACACCACCGCGTGCTTGGACATGCAGTAGTACGCCAGGCCAGGGTACGTCACCCGCCCTGGACGATTCGCAGAAATATTGTTCAATAACGAGTATTAGTATTAGTATTTCTTTCTTCGAGTAGCTGGATTTTTACATTGAGAAATTTACGTCTCAGGCTCCGTATAGTTGCCAAAAAAGAAGAAAAGATAGACATCGTTTGGCAACCTGACGTATTATCCCTGCCGCTCGTACCATACGACCACAAAAGAATATCACGAAAAAGCGGAATGCAACTAAACGAACTTTTTGTTGTTGTTGTTGTTTGTGTCTAGGCTATGACACTGAAAATGTTAGATTTCGTGAGATATGTATATATGGGTGCCTGAAATGCCGAAGCTTGATCTAAAGCGGGTCGTAAAAATCGGCGCATCCGTGTAGCAATCTAAACTTTTCGTCAAAGGTGTATTCCACAGGTGGGTTTTACCTTGTAAAATTCAAGACGTAGCTCACTTTTTGTAAAAAAAAATAGGGTCACAAACTTGTTAGTGTCAACGGTGGACGGCGACGCAGACGACCGTGTTAAGTGGCTGGCGCGTTTGGAGCCCGTATTGATTGATAGATGACGCTATCTTCTTCTTCCAGCTTCCTTAAAAAAAATATCAATGGATGTCCGCGACTATCCTGGTCTAATAAAATCAACAAAATCTTTCTGTAATGTACTTCTGGTTGAAAACTAAATGCAAAAATTTATAGCAATACTTGAAATAAAAATAAAAGAAAACGCAGTTGCATAGCTATGGCGCTCCTGCTGCCGACAGATTCTCGCGGAGTGTCGTCAGCTTTCTTTCGCTTTTCGGCTACACTTATGTCGGCAAACTGTAGGATACACCTTGCGACGCTTCTCCCGACGCCATCTATCAATACGTGCACCAAACGCGCCCCGCCACTCGACTTGCTCGTCTGCGTCACCGTCTGCCGTTGACCCTGGCAAGTTTTTTGTCCCTGTATACATATTACAGAAAAGGAGCTACGCCTTGTAATTTTACAAGGTAAAACCAACCTTTGAAATACACCTTTGACGAAAGGTTTAGATTGATACGTGCAGGCGCCGATTTTTACGCCCCGATTTTAGATGGAGCCTCGGCATTTCAAACACCCTATATTACGACGAAAATAATCCGTGGAGAAGGGGAACAAGGGGGACAAGAGACAAACACCCAATCTCCAAACACAGCTAGAGTGACTGCGCGCGACCGAAAAAATCTGCGTGATCCTGGTATCAAACCAGGGACCTCTCCATTTCAGTGGAGTGCTCTACCAACTCAGCTAACCCGGAGTTAGACGTCAGTAGAGCAAACGGGTTTTATCAGCTGCCACTAATCTAACACCAGCAAGGGTGAACGGCTTCCATTTGTATGTTATGATGATAATGCAATTAAAGGCAAAGGTGCAAGCGAGCTGGACAAGAATGACTTGCTTACACCTCGCCTTTTATTGCCTTATCACCCTATATTACTACGTGAAAAAAAGTCAGGTGAATAAACGTAATTTAAATACGGCTTTCCTGTGCTCATTATCCCGACGAACAATATTGAGTCACTGGGCTGTGGACTCATGCGTGGCGTTTGATATTTCACAGTGTCGACCTTTACGAAATTCGCCTTCTGCGCGCTGACATTTTTGTCTACTGTACTAACACTGCGAGTTGGGCTAGTTGGCACTTATGCATGGTGGTAAATACGCCAAAAAGACAAAAAAACAACAACAACACAGGGACAGAGAAAGAAGTACACAGGACGAGGCACAACTTGCAACTGAACTTTACTGAAGGAAACATATAAAAAGAAGAATAAAACCGCACATGCGCAAAGATGATTGACTTTCATCGACCACCTGGAAAGCCTGCCATCACTGTGGAGTGAGCATAGCTTGACCGATAAAAGCCTGCTCCTTATTGGATAGGGCAACAGAAGGAGCACTGATACACACATTCGTGCCATGTGGCCTTATCATGAATGCCTCATGTATCTCGCGTTCCGATTTTTGTTTTGAATTTTCCACCAATCCTGGTACTATTGAACTCGGCCTGGCACTCACATCTATCACAATGTACAGCCAAGTGGCCAAACGGGGATCGCCTGGTGGCGGCGGAGTGTTCTCTGATTTTATCATTAATGCACCTCCCCGTCTGGCCATCATAAACCTTACCGCAAGACAGGGGGACCTCGTAGGTAACCCCTAAGGCACATTGCCGAAACTTGGTGGCATGACGCTTGTCGCACACCCCTTCCGCATAACCCAGCACCCCTGCATTGTTTATTATTTGGCATAGCTTAAAAAGTTTGTTTGGGGCGAAAAAAAACAACTACAGGAATGCGAAACTTATTTGCCACCTTTTTGAGATTGTGAGAGACCTTATGTACACATTGGCAGGACAACAGGTCTACTGGGCCGTGGAACACCTACTGGGCATGCTCTGTAACTCTGTTGTGCGGTACACCATGCAGACGCTTCGCATGCGTACCACAAATCAGTAACTCAGCATTTTTTTTCGCCCGGGTGCTACGCGATGGAAAGGTTTATACGGCGAGCGCTGCAAAATGCGTCTCCTGCCATAGCCTTCTCTATACTCACAAAGCCTGGTAGTTCGACGACGGAGCCATAGGCCCTGTTCCAAAATTTACTCGATCTTACTCCAGGGTAATGATTTGTACCTTGGCGTTCCAAAACCTACCCGCGTCCAGCACTTTTCAATCTGTGTTGTCACGTGACACGACCAGCCGGAGTAACTCGGATCCCTTTGGGTAAGATTTGGAACACAGCCATAGAGTGCTGTCACAGATTTGGAGCGCGAGGATCTGGTAGCACAGAGCATCAAAGAGCCATCTCTCGGGGAACCAGGATGTCAGCGCACAGCTGTTGCAACGGCGAGACCCGAAACACACTTCTTCACTCGGGAGAAGTGTGTTTCGGCGTCTCGCCGCAGCGGGGCGCCAGTCACGTGGCTCTCCTCTCGTCTGTTGTCTGCCGCTCCACCTCTTCCATTTCGGCGGCCGCTCCCGTGGCGATCTGCCAGGCTTTGTCAGTATATAAGAGGCTATGCTTCTGCGCACTGGAACTTAGGAAGGAACACGCCAATCAATGGGCAACACAAAGAACACACATGGGAGCGCGCGATGACGAAGCTCGCGCCATCATTGGTTGAGGTCGGGGGCAGACATAAGCACGTGGGCGCGTTTGAGCGGTAAACAAACGCACGAGGTGCGGAAGGAGGCGGACGAACGTTCCAAAGCCCAGTAGACAAAGATGGCGGCAAGCAGAAGGCGAGAATAAAAAAAGTCAGCAGGGTCTCTTATGTTATCCCTAAGACGACTTGAAGGCGAAAGCACAAGCGCACGAATGCATTGCAGACAGACACATAATTTATTTTGTTTCGCGTTCTTTTTTTCACATTCTCTTTTTTGACATTATTAGCTTTATAGTCCTTCTTAATTCTCACTGATTACTCTTACTTCTCTTTAATTACTCTTAATTCACTTTAATTCCTCTTAATTCGCTTTGTCATCCTTCTTAATTTCATTGCTTCTAATTCGCCTGAGTAGTCACGTAAATGTTTCGGTACCTTTCTGTCGCCGACGTGTTTTTCGCGCAAGTACTTTGAAGGTCGACTGAACGATGAGACATAGCTATTCGGAGGCTGTGAATGATGCCGCGGTATTTTGATGAAAGTGTTATCGTATTCCCCGATCTGTTCAATGACCCGGTATGGGAAGTCCCGACAGAAAACGTCTACACACCGTGATGTCACGATCCGATGGAGCCAAACAAGCAGCGGCCAAAGTGCGTCGTCACGGCGGGAGGAATCATATGGTTGTCTTTTTAGACTTAGGCTAGGTGGCGCAAGCTACCGCCAGCTACAAAGGGTAGAGCCATTAGCGCCGAAAGCTGCACAGTCACGGCGCTCATTGCCTTCGTGCGTTGGTGAACACCTCGGAAGGCGATAGGTGTTCTCACCCGCCACACTGGCCACGATGACCACTCTGGCGTTCTGGGTGCGCCGCAGGAAGGGCAGCGCCATCTTGACGACGTTGACGACGCCGAACACGTTCACCTCGAACAGGTAGCGAACGCGGTCGCTGCTGCCCCATTCCAGCTCACCGGCCGACATCATGCCGGCGTTGGCCACTACCGCCCACAGCGCTGCAATCGGCACCGCGGTCAGGGGGAACGTAACGGGTGAGTTCACGGAAGACACTTTTGGAGACTCGGGAAGGCGAGCTTACTTTTTAACGGTTTGTCTTAATTGTATAGAATTTCTGCGGAGCATATGTTCGTAGCTGGGATAGAGGATGACATGCGAAGTTTTACGTTTATAAGTTTGTCCTTCAACGTCTCACGTAAAGGTGCATCAAATTAACACTGCGCACCCGAGGAAGACCATCGTTTAGAAAAAGGTAATGATAATGGCCAGTTCTTTTGGTGAAACATGCACAGGATTCCGTGTTTTCAGAGTTCATTTCCGGGAAATTCGGAGGATGCTTTTATTTAGTCTATTTATTTCGCTAAAATTCGATGTTTATCGGAGTTTATTTTTGTTAGACTCCCAATTATTTGAAATTGGAAGTATATTTTACATGAGTTAACGATTAGAAAGCAAAAGAGTAAATAAAGTCCTGGTACCATGACCCGACGTTCTGAAGGAGTCTTGATGTGGCTAAGAAGGCAGATCTCCTTTTTCAGTAGTTTGAGATTTCAAAGGAATCTGAAGTGGCGCCTCCCAGCGACATAGAGAAAGTGTTCGTTCTGTACATGTCAAAGCTTCCCTTCATTCCCTGTAGCGTTAGAGGTATTCACACGGGGGAGAAATCCCTTCCTTTGTTCCCCGGGATGCGCATCACGTGGTAACAACGCCATGCTTTTGCGCAGAGCCGCGCTGACGTAGAAATCCCAGGGAGATGGGGAGCTTTTGCTCGTTTCTGCACAAACACTCCCCGCCTTGACGTGGGATCTATTCGCAATTGGCGGCATTTTCGTTCGCGCGTCTGGCGGCTTTAGAGAGTTCGCTCAGCGAGGCACCGGCTGTGGCATCTGGGATCGCCTAACTGGTTGTGGCTTGCGTTGTTACGCATGTCGTCCGAGGTACCCGAAGGAGTCTTCGATATTCGTCAATGCCGTCCTCAAGCCCCTCCTGATACAACTACTGGCTCTTGATTTCACATCCTTCGTGTTGCACCCACCCATTCAAGAAGGATCTTTCTTTTAGCAGAAGCCAATTCGTCGTGTTCTGCACCTAGCAGCGCTGCTGCCAAACTCGGGTATCGCCATTTTATGTAGGCCTTCACTTTTCTACCTCGTCAGCGCGCGCCGAGCCTTGTTTTCGAGAGTGAGACCTCTAAATGCGTCTGATAACACTGACATCGCTCTGGGCTCGCCGTCCGTGTGACCGCTTGAGTCGGGTGGGAGTATACCGCTGGTTTCGCCTAATCACTGAACGTCAGGCATATCCCTCTCCTAAAAGCATCCCCCGTGTGAATCTGAGTCGTCGAGACTTAGCCGCTTGATGATTCTCTTATTTCAACTACAAAATACATGCACCAAAAAAGCATCAAATGACAGATAAGAACGGTAAATAACAAATGCGTTAGGCGATTGTTTTTGCAGGAAATGTTCGATTCAAATTACCATAGTAAACTAGAATGGTTTGAATCACGATTTAAACCATTTTGATTTTTATTCTCCACCCTGCTTAAAAGTAACTGTGTGAAGCAGCCTTTCATGGTCACATTGCGTCATTAACCTTGCAGTGCTTCCGACTTAGATACATTCAATAGAGGACATTTCCGCTCCCTGCCACCACACGCGTGGCTGTCGAACATCCTGGCCAGTGGCCAAGATCTTCGCAGCCCGGAAGAATGGCCC
>JAZHYW010032454.1:0-31858 GCA_037355805.1 Ixodes ricinus | reverse complement strand
AAATGGACAGGTCCCTGGTTGGAGGCCAGTACCAGGCGGAATTTTTCGGTCGCGCACCAGTCACCTAGCTGTGTTTGGAGGTTTGTGTTTTTCTTTGTCCCCCTTGTTCCCCTTCCCCAGGGATTATTTTCGTCATTCTTGTCCAGCTCGATTGCAACTCTGCATTTAATTGCATTACCAATCAAACCTGTGCTCTTTTTTCTTTAAAACTGTGCAATACAGGCAAAGCTACAGGGGAGAGAGTGTATCCCGACTTGTTGAAGAGGAGGGAAAGGAGGAACGGAGGAATCCCAGCCCGTCTCTCCCGTTCCTCCTTTTTCTTTTCTTAAAGCAGGTTGGCATACGCAATCTCCCCTGTAGTTTTGGCTGCATATCTCTCTAAACTGTCATTACACTGGGGTGATGCCGCTCGCTGTGAAAGAGCTCGTGTAGCTCATCCGCAAATGCTTCGCGCTTCATAAATATAGGAACATAAGAATCCTGCGCAAGCGTACCGCGCGGCACCGCTTCTATGACACACATAATTGTTCATAAACATCAATATCTGAAGTAAGGAAACCTCTGTTTGGCTTATAGCGCGGGTTTGCAACCCTTTTGCTGCAGCAGGTTAAATGCCCTCAAATTGGGGACGAAGCGGGCCGGATCAAAAACTGGAGAACGGAGGAAAAATGAAACTTGCAAATTATATTTAAAAAGAAATGTTCTTAAGCTGGAAGTGACATATGCAGACATTTTTTCTTAGAAAAAATCGTAAGGATGCAGGCGAGCTGGTGGATATTAACCATGTTGAATTAACCTGAGACTGGGGTAGAGACGTCGTCCTGTCTATTTTCTGTCCCTTCTACGTTTTGATGTTTCTTCTCTACCCCAGTCTCAAGTTAATTTAACGTGGTTAATTTTTTCTTAATATAGGCAAGATTACTGAGCCCCCTCTCAGTGGGAGTTTTGGTCTTCAATATTGCTTGTCAAGACACAAACACTCACATTAAAGCTACTAACAAAGAACCGTAAAACTCTTTGGAGGTGGCCATTGGATATTCGTAACCAGATAATTTACTTTATGGTCTCCATCTAAACAAATATCTTTGCCGATGTACATAATAAAAGGAACACTGCAATCCAAGCTGCTGCGAGCTTGCGTAGATTTGAAAACTTTGATTCCGGAAGGCCAGAGCGTTCGCTGGAAATACATCCTGCAGCCTATTATCTGTTTGGAGATCGGCTGATTAGCGAATTTTGTCTCCTAATCCTCCTGAACTTGATCGAGGTCTGTCTTGGGGAAAATTTAGAAAATGTTAATGTCGTTTGAGTAATTAGCAAAACAAGGAAATCCAGCTCCGACCCTGCAGTTCAAATCCAACAGATACTCTCTTTATAGAACACTGTTCTCGTTCCTTCTGTAAAGATTCTCCACAAAGGAAAGTTACATAGATTTTTCGTTGATAGAAATACCTGGTGTTGAGAGACCCCGAGGTCTTGAGAGGTACCCCAAATAAAAATGTTTGCGTCTAAGAGCATACCACCACGGGTTTCCCTTTCCTTTGTAATATTACGTTCCAGTCACTAGGGGGTGTGATATATCAGCTAACAACAATGCCAAGTCGCACACCCAATGAGGATAGAAAAGGCTCTGCAAAGACGTTTTTACGAAGCTAAAAAAGAAAACAGCAATACTCCTGCTCTTTTTGAGTAGTATACCGGACTGTCCTATAATAAGCCCCTGTGTGCGACAAAATTGTTGAAATGAACGATGCATGGTACAAGTCGTGATCCCGGATGACTGCTAGATAAGACATTGTTTAATTGTTGATTCCCAAAACATGAAATTCGGCCAACTCGTCGAAAGCCAAATCGTCGGCGGCCAACTCGTCGGCGGCCAGCTCGTCGAATAGGCCAATGCGTAATAGGGGAATTCGTCAAAGGGTAACTCGTCGAAAGGAGAAATTTGTCGAAGGGCGATTCGTCGAATGGATTGAATGACGGTCCGAGGTGAAAGTTCGCGATGTCTTGTTATCTTTTGGCTGAATTTTTATTTGTGTTTGGACTGTGGTGGGTTACACGACGAAAAAAAAAAAAAAACAGTCACGAGAGGGCGGAGACAGGGCAGTACATTGAGACAAGCTGAAAATATGTTAATTTCGACATCGTCCTTTTGTTTGTTTCCTTTATTACTTTTTGTAATGAGCCGCCTCAGACTGTCACCGCGATGCGGCGTGAACGGGTGGGCTGAGTGGGTTAACACGCGCCCAGTGATGCACCCACTGCACCGTGAAAGCGGCGAAAGCTGGAAGTTGTTATCTTCTACATGAAAAAGCACACTGGAGATCAATTACCTTGCGGCGGTATTACGTTTTACTATAAGGCAGCATCTTTTTTTTTTTTATTTCAGGACGAAAGTAGTATATTATGATTTTGAAACAGCGGCGACCAGTTAGCCTCTTCGACGAGCTTTCCTTCGGCGAGTTTCCCTATGATGAATTAATCTATTCGACGATGGCCCGCTCGACGAGTTGGCCGTCGACGAGTTTGCCTAAACCACCAATGCATCACTTCGATGCACAACCACTGCCGATAGATGAATGTGAATAATGAACTAACCCTCAGGTGTGTCACTTGAAAATAATTACGTCCCGTCACACCACTTTGCTATCAATCAGGCCTTTTTGCACCATTGGTCCTGGTGTTTGTGTGTGTGTGTGTGTGGGGGGGGTATTTTTGGGTGCGTGCGCGGGGAAGGGAATCCCGCAGGAACGCTCAAAGCTCACCAGAGAAAAGGCTCACCGCAAAACCGGCGGATGCGGAGAAAAGCTCACTGGTACTTGAGCAGATGCGGAAAAAAGCTCACAGATTTATTTTTTCCTTTTCATGCGAGGCTGTCGGGTCATACGTCACATACATCAGTTCATTAAATTAAGTTAATCAGTTTTGTAAAAAAAATCTTTTTTTTAAATATTTGTGAAGTTTATTAGGTATCTTGCTGCCAGTCAATAATTGCAGGCAAAGGTTTTTTTTTTTTTTTTGTAGTTTTACTCTGCTAGGCAACAAAAGTCTAACTGAAATCTTTCTGAACTTGGAAAACAGGAAAAAGTTCTGAAAATTTAATAATGTTCGCTCTGAAACGTAAGAAGCAAAAACTGTAAATGCCGATGATCCTAAAGTGTATGCGCAATGACGCGGTGCCTGAAATTATCTTCGAAGCTTTTGTTAACCTTTGAAAAGAGGATGGAACGGTTAGCAGGATATCGAGATTTCTTTCTTCCACGTACATGCATATTTTCTAGCCGTTCGTGCTAGATTTTCCATGCGTTGCCTTTGTGTGGTATAGTGCCCTTCTACGGCGAAACACCCATGACCTTCAGAGCTGCATACTCCTACCGTGCACTCTGAAATCAGCAGTATAGGGCATATATCTTGTTATGGTGTTACTTGTGGCCTACAGAAGGTGATTAGTGTTCTGTACTAAGGTAGCGAATTGGGCGAGTTGGTAAACGTTATACACGAGAGGACAAGCTGCTCTCGCAACTAGAGTTTTATTAATGAATGGAAAACGGCGTATTCGAAACTGATTACATCAACAGACACCTACTCCTTTATCAGGCACCAGCAAAATCTTCGGAGCTGAAACAGCTTCACACAACGCTATTCATATTAGCTTGCAAAAAAGTAAACCTCGCCGTCTGAAAGAGCTACTGACTGCGCACTGTCAAACCGCCAATGGATTGTCCTCTTTACGAGTGTTCCATGTTCCTGATTTTCTACTTGCGGCGTGGTTAATCGACAAAATGGTTGATTACTAATTTCGAGGAATATGCCAATAAACTTCAAGAATACTATTATTAAAACGTAATTTTTTTTTTTTTTGTGAAGTGACGAATTTTAATTGTGTTATATTGCTACGTGTGACGCACAATCCGCTAGGCCATGAAAAAGTAAAAATTTCGGTGAGATTGTTTTTGTATCCGCTCAAGGGTCGGTGAGCTTTTCTCCTCATCTGCCGGTTTTGCGGTGAACTTTTCGCCGGTGAGCTTTTCTCCGCCACCGAGTGCCGGGGCCGCATTATATTTCCTCGCAAGCCGCCTGGCTTAAGCTTAATAAATGTTCTTCGTATCTCAGTCATATCTGTTACACAGATAAAATTAAATTTAGTATGTACACAAAGCAACGAACGGAAAGAAAAACAAGCGAGCCAATTGTGGTTTCGGTTTCCGTTCCGTCATTCACCACACGCTGATGACATCTTGTCCTGTTGTATCAAAATAACTTGGAGAATAATTCAAACAAGTTATCCTTCACGCAACAAAGACCAGTGGTGCTTCCCAGCGAAGTAAAAGTTTTCATATCTTTTGATGTTAGTAGATTGTCCGACTAGAGCCATTACCCATTACTGCCATCACTATCCAATCCGATCCAGGACCGTTGGGCCATGGACAAGATCGCCATAGATTTGAATTTGTGTGTTTTGAAGTTCTTGATTTACGACATTCAGGGCGTTCTAGCCTGTATTCGTTTGTGAGATCTTTCAAGAATATGCCTTGACTTAACTTACCTCTCCATCAGCGAAATTTCAACTCGCTGTAGTTCCCAGAGTTCTTTCGGATACCTACTGATCGTGAACTACCGTACGTACGCATCAACTGGCCACATTTATTTGCACCTTTCATCATTGCGATCCTACTTTATCGTAGTTTACTTGCTTCGCTTATAATCGGGGAAATGCCGATGCGATGGACGCAGGGAGCCAGCATGACGGCCACAGACAAGGAAGGCCGGTCCGTGATCCTCTGGCCGCCGCCCGCGGTACCTGGAAGACGGTCACGACGCTCCTCACGCTCGGCGCAGACCTGACGGTGAAGGACAACCTGCGCCGGAACCTGCTGCACCGCATCGTCCTGAGCGGCGGATGCCTGGATGACTTCTACAACGAAATCAACGAGGCACGCCATCATCGCGATCGCGTCGACTTATAGGAGCGACAGAAGAAACAAGCATTTGCTTATGCGATTTGGTGCACTTTAAGGCTTTAGCTGCACCTGAGTTTTAGAATATTTTTTTTCTTTTTTAAAGCATAGAATATGTTTTGTTAGCCAATTCCATGAAAAGCTTACATTTGAGCGACACTTGCGTGACGTCATGAGATTACTTGACACCGTGACGTCACAGACTGCGACATTATGCGACATCACAGGGCACGTGACCTCAGGGCGTCACGTGACAACATGGTTTTGCATTACAACATGATTCGATGTGTGTCGTTTGTGCTAGGGCTGCCCCAGTCACATTGGCCTCACTTACAAACCCCACGCGGGTGTGGGGTTCGCGAGTCGACATATTCTGTGCTTGCGGTTTTTGCCAGCATCATCAAGGTTTTCTAATGGTTTTGTTTTTTGCATTTGACTGCAAATGGCTTTACTGAGTGCAGCCTGAGCGAGTTTGTGTGTTCTCTAGCAATGGCACCCTACACACTCGTTGAAATCTTTGCCTGAGAAGCGTGCCAACATTTACATGTGAAATCTGGCTGCCGTCAGCTAAAGCTCGCCATCACCTGGCACCGGCCGTGAATCTTGCGAACTGAACAATATTTTCTTAGGTTTCCAGGGGTGTTTCAGGGAGCTCCAACATGAAGCCCTGATGAACATGTAGAGAAGTGACCTGCTTGGAAGCGCTTGTAACTTCCCGATTTTTGTGTCACAACCCCAATGAATCCTGTTAGGGAGACATGTGGGAGGGTGCTAGGGTCTTTTAGGAGTGACGTGGTCAAAGAAGTTCTTTTTCCCCCATCTTGTATGGACGTGTGACCTCGCGTTGGGACGATTGCCCTCCCTGATCTCCCTGTTCTTCATAGTATTTCTTGTCGTGTCAGATTATTCACATAAAAAATATACACTCTCGATATGCTTTCTCTTGTCAGCCTTTGTGCGTCCCAGGGTGTGAACAGCGGTGGAGTGCGTTAATTGTCTCTGCAGTGCTTTCTGAGGTCTGGTTGTTCTGTGATGGCGCCAAATTGTTCACCTGAATATTAGATACTCTTTGTTGTTCGTTGCGGCCTCAATATATTGTCTGTGGTGGAGTCTGTTCTTCATCGCTCTCATCTAACGGTTGTTGATTTGATGACAGTTCATGCAAAGTAATTATCGTGCACTTTAACCTTGAAATTCTGTCAGCGCAGTTTATAATAATCATGCGGAAATATTTGCTGGGTAACTTGTCAGCCTGATGTGATCTGAGATATATGCTTCTGGAAGCGTATATTCATCTCCTTTCGTATGGTCTGGCGTTGATTAATGAAACCGTAACAAATGCTGCTGGTCGCTGATGGTGATCAATTTTATTATCGTTGAAGTGGTTGCCGTTTCCGGCAATGCTGCCGATTATCTGGCGATGCCAACTGTCATTCAGCCGGAGTTCTCTGATGCGTCCCTATTCGTCTTTGGCCATTCTGCCGGTGTTCTGCGTAACGGCAATATCTCAATTCTGGCTCAGGCTTTACCTACTGTCGCGGCTGGTATGCAGGGGCCTGGCAATACCTTCGCCCTCTCGGCGATGGCTCAAGGCGTCGAAGACCTCCTCCGGATGCTGATGCTGTCCGGCACAAAATGCGCGCTCGATAGCGCGCTTTGCTGTAGAGTCGGATCAACTGTTCCGGTCAGCTCCATTGATTGCTGAAAGACATGGGGATGTCTGGCGGATATGAAAAACTACAGGCTTCTGGAATATTGAGCAACGCGCGCATTATTTTGTATTCTGCAATCGGCGAACAGCTGAGCAAAGCATTGTGGAATTTCTGCAGGCATATTGTGCGTCGGATCTTCTGACCGCAGTCAAAATAATGAACTGAAGGTTAACCTGTCGCCATCCGCATTCAATCTGATGCGCGTATTCTCCATTCCCAGCTGTTCGCTGTTTATGGGGTTGCGCAATTTAAAGATGCCGTTCTGGTTGCGCTTTGAGGTGCTCCAGGCAGCAGATCGATATGGTGGAACAAACTCAACCGAACAATATAATGAATAAATGCGGTGACTATCTCGCTGGGTTAAGATCTGGTTGGATATTGATTGGGAAAATCTGGATATGAAGCCGATGACAATAAAGGAAAGTCAGGCTTATTTTATTATCAATCAGTCGGCGGCGGGGGCTGTATGGCGATATATCATGCAGCCAGATTCGCCATCGATGATGCAAAGGCATTATCTTAAGTTGGTGATGTTCTGCTTACCTACGGTCATTTCATTCATTAAAAAATTTTATGGTTTGAGTTGTCATGGCAATATTGATGAAACGTCGATGCCGCGCTGGGCGCTGTTATAAATATCAACTATAATCCATTGATACTGAATCTCGTTGTCGGAGGAACCGTTAATAACTATATTGCCGTTGAGGTCACCGTGCTGGCAAGGTGTGAATATTGAACAAGAATGACTATCTCATTATAGTTGTATGAATGAGCATTACTGTAGTCGGCCTGTTGAAAGCAAGAAGGATCACTGATCATCAAAATGGTGGTAAGTGGCCTTCTCCCCTGTGCCCAGGCGAAAAGCCACGAAATGTCGATATCCTTATGAAGGGCGCCTTCTGCTGGTGGCTCCAGTCCTTCTCTGTGCCTGCTGGATTGTGGGTTCTGACTGCTCTTGTCTGTGTTCTTGTTCTTTCCCTGATAATATCTTCACCCTGGGTTGTATTCCCACCATGCCACAGGAGGATGGGTGCCTGCCTCTCTGGTTCCGTGCTGCGCTGGTATTTGAAGGTTCTTTTCAGGCAGTGTGAAAAGAGTTAATTGACATTTTACGCTAGTTTACGTTTTCTCTGTGTGACAGCTCGCGTGTGTGATTAGCCCTGATATTCGTCTCAGTCCAGTAAAGTGTGAGATTATCTCAGTCGATGAATTTTCTGTGCAGTCGTGCTCTTGGGGAACAGGATTGCAGAAACCCAGGAAAAGCGAGAGTTTTGAAACCTTTCTCTAATCAATTAAAATAAACCAAAAAAAGACATTAAGCTTTTATCTATTTGCTTTATTTCTCAGTTATTAAAGTGAGCCTTGAAGCCAATATTTACTTGATGTCTTTGGAAGTCACAGTGACATTCTCAATGAGGAGACAAGGGTCGCCTGGTTTCAGTAGTAGCAACCACTTTGATGATAAAGTTGACCTTTGACATCACTTTCGCCATTCTTGCTCTAGGGACCACAGGGGAAGGACCCCGCTTCACTGCGCAGTCACCAACGGCTTCACGCACACCATGGAACAGTTGCTAGCGGTCCATTCTCACCTCTAGACCAGAGTGACAGGGATGGGGTGAGGGAATTCACTCCTATGTTCACATTCAGCTCTGTTTTAGGAATGTACGGGCGGTTCTTGCAGGATGGTTGTTCTCGGAAGCATGCCTAGGATTTACAAGCTGCTGGTTGCTTCATGCATACTGTGCCTGTGATTATGATGTAGATTAGCTTTTTGCTCGAGCTTTAAATTACGTGGCTAAGCATGCAAATTTGTTCATACAGGTTTTATGATTTTTCTTTATATAGTTTGCTTCTTTTTAAAACTTTGGGTTTTGCAACATGCCAGAAAGAAACGAAGTGGCACAAATGGTGCTACTTTACAGTTAGGACACTGGGCCCTAACTGCTGTGCTGACATCCATGCTATTTTTTGCAAGCTACCTTTACAACCAAAGCAAATGTATGGAGAGAGTACTCAAAATTTCCAGTTCGACGTAACAAAAAGGTGATAATTTTAATGTCTTTCATACGGGGTTGATGCAATACAGCAGAGACATTATGCTACATTAAACCACTTTAAAGCTTAATCAAATGTAATGTGCCTATGTCTCGTGTTAGATATTTGTTTGATCTTTTGTTTTCTACAACCACAGGTATCCTTATGACCTGCATATAATAGGGTATAGTGACATCATTGAGAGGGTATCAAGATCTCAAAATCTGTAATGATTTTTTTATGAATCATAATTCAGGCAATTAGTCCATTCATGTACATAAAATAAAGAGATGATGAATAATGCTATTTTAGCTACATATAAATTGATATTCATATGAGACCTTTTTTTCTGCGATGGATTCCAAGTGAGCTACTGCTTTCTATTTATGGGAGGCAAAAACAAAACTACTGAAAGAAAATGGGCACCTTGTTCTTGGCAAGGACATATCCTCTGGTGCAACCTTCATCAGGATCAGAAAACTTAAAATATTAAGGATTAATTGTCAAAAACCAGACAATCATTACTATAGCACTGAATTCTGTCTAACTCCTAATTCAAAGAAAGTTAGGGCTGTCTCTGATTAATTTTTTGTTTTTTTGGGGAGGCACCTCTCTCTTGACGGATAATGGATGGAGTGTTTTTAATTGTTTCCGCAACTTTCACTCTTGTGACCTTGGCCAGAATCTGACTCTGCACTTAGCTGCCAGATGCACAGCAAGTCGAACACGGCCTCGCACACTGACTCTGCAGACCTTAACTTTGCAAGATTTGCCCACAACGAGCAGGACTTCACCCCCCACCACGACGCTCCGCTCCTGCCAGCACACGCGAAGAGTGGCCATGGCGATGGTGGCTCGCCCCTCCGAGGTGAGGCGCAGCGGACATCGCCTTCATCTCAGTACCCGTTCGGCCTATCAACCGTCTTTGTGCTTATTTCCGCGCTGTTTTCTTGCGCCTTCAGCTCACAAGCTTTGTTGCAGCAGCACAGTTTTCCCCGCTCGATCCTGGGTCCCATGCCAGCCCGGCTTTGCTGTCCCACTGCCCTGGTACATTTGTGTTGGAGATGAGGCGTGTAGGGTTGCGCCTTGTTTGGCCTGTATTTCAGAAAATTGTTGCACTCTAAGATGCTAAAGGGGCTGTGCTTTAAGTAAATGTTTCACTACAGTCGCATTGTTGCTTTGGATCACCGTTGGCAATTGCCAGCCAGGTTTTGTACGATGCAACCAACGGAAAATGCAGGAAAAGCACTTTTCGTCTGCCTGGCTACAGCGGTTTACAACAGAGCAGAATGACATTGCTGGAGTATCCTTAAAGTGAATCTAAAATTTAAGGTGTCATCGCATCTGGGACCGTAGCACCGCACCTATGGCTCTCAGTGAGTCTGTCTGGACTACCAAATAGACGGTGCTCCACGAGCCGCTTCGCGCGTGGCACACTAAATGTCCCCGCGAAGGGAATGAGTCGAAGACAACCATTTTAGCAGCATCAGACAATCAATGACAAGGCTGTTGGTTTTTGAAGCATTGCTCCTAGAGTGACTTGTATAAACTCATTGTAAAGAGCTAGATCAAATGGCTTCAGCACACAAAAACAACACACTATAAAAATACATACACACAAAAAACAAGCGCACGCCATAAGTGTTATTTCTTTGTGTGTATATCTCTTCTATAGTGTGTTGTTTTTGTCTTACGCTAGTGAAAATATCGTCATCAAGAGACCTTGATAATAAGTGATGAAGATATTGGTCTATTGTAAAGGAGTATACAGAATGCACATACATATTTACTACAGTCTTCGACATTGATTATGTCCGAGTCTGTTCTCACCAGTGAGGCTGACGAAGTAATGACCAGGAATGGACATGTTAGAAAAGAACTGGTTTAGTGAAACTTCAGAACTTTGAAAGGTAGTAATTTCTCAACGAGGCTGCATCCGATGATCGCCATCACCGTGCGCTTTTGGGTGGTACAAGGCCACACAAGGTGCCGAGCGCGCAAACAGCAGTTTGCAAAGTGGATGCCACTGCTACCTGAACCAGAAGTAGCACAATGTCCGAAGTAATGACTGCCGTCAAAAGAGTCTACCATAGGGAATTGTGAACCACTTACCAACTCTCTAATATAGTCCACTAAATCCGAGATGTACGTTCTAACAGAATCTGTAATAAGCGAGAGTTGGCTGAATGGCATAGATAGGAAGACCAACCAAACTTCACAAATCGGCATGTTATGACTATAGGGTTCGGAGTTTTCGGTTTAAACTCAAAAAAACCAATAAAAGTATGCCGAGATCCATTTTGCGGAAATTCGGTTTTAACAAAAAAAAGGTCCAGTTTTGGGTTCGGCATCTTCGATTAAAGCAGTATAAAGTCGCGTCAAATCCATTTTCTAAAATTCAGTTTTAACCGGAAAAGGTCACTTTGATTCCAGTCGTACCGTAGAGTCGCGGCGAAAGGAGTGGAACGACAGTGTCTATCGAAACGTGTCCGAATGTATGGGATACACGGGTGCCATCACGGCGTTTTGGTTTAATGTGCGCATCATCGATGCGGCACGTGAAGTCCGGGAAATGCCCCATGACTTAGCCATCTTCAAGTGTGTTTTCAAACTCGTTGTAAGGAAAGACTGATTTGATGCAAGCTCTGCGTCTGGTGACGAGCTTCAAAACGTTGCACCGTGTCTCTTTTGGCGGTCACAATTGGTTCGATGCGGCCGGGTGTAGCTCCGGCTAGACGCTTCATCCCTCAGCCTGCCAGTGTCCCGTGTTAGCATTGAGAGAGCATTCATCGAAGGCATCAGGATCATATTAACAGGAAGAGAAAGTCACTGTGTGGGTCAAGAGGAGCACCTGGGAAAGTACATGTGTGTACTATAATAAGATCACGTAATCCTGATGTGCAGAAGGTGAAGTTCCATGTTTTTTGGGCATAGGTTTCATATCTGACTTGCTCTTACTTCTGTGTTTTTTTATTGTTTGTTTTGCCGATTGCACACATTTGCCAAATTAAGTGTCCATTTCTTTTTCAATGTATCTGTGCCGTTATTCTTTGAGTGATCACAAATGTCAGAGCTACAAGGATCATCTGATCCGAGGGTCCGTTGGTGTATATTTTATATTCACCAAAATAAGCCGATAAACTTCTGCAAACATAAAAGCTATACGCCAAAAAAAAAAAAAACGAAGATTGAATTTTATAATAAACATTGAAAAAAGTATACGAATTTTGAGAAAAAGTAGAAACCGAAAAAGCGGAACCCTAGTTATGACCGAATATTTGGTGTAACCAGATCTGTTGTAAGAAAGGTTATACCGCATACCCCCACTAGAGTTGACTCCATAAGCACGTATTGGCTTTCAAAGTGCATCGTAAACTACATCTGTCCATTTGTTTTGCAGGAGCCGAGGAGGCAATGAGTTGCCGGACCAAACGATACACCTGCCTGCGTGGAGGGGCTCACAGCCGTGATGCCCGAAAGTAATGATGGTGTGTTGCTCCTTTGTTTGAGTTTGGTCGAGTACCCTAAAGGCCCTCTCTTACATTATGTAGGTCAACGTGGAACGCACTTACGTGTGCGTACCATGCTCACGCAAAGGCACAAGCTCGAGCTTCCTTCACTCGTTCCGATGTTGTCAATCTATTCGGAAGTGAGTGCCGTTCGAGGCACTAATCTACCCGGCAGGTCGAAGGGACCGGGATATTGCCACACTGCGATCGGCCAGCTCCGTACTGCCCCAGCCAACCGCGGCAGGGCGGCAATGTTGTCTGGCCCCATGGTTGCCCCTTGTTCCTGCCATGTACTAGACTAGGGCCCCTGGTGCACCCTCAAATCGCCCCATGGTCGTTGGTGGGATTAGAACCGGTGGGGAGGAGCCTCTCGTTACCCCGTGTCCGCGCATGCCCCTTCTGCCTTTGACAACACTTCTGCGTCTCGCGAGCCTTGATGCGTTCTCGAGGCTGTGGGGCATCCGAAAGAGAGGCCCTGCAGCTTCTTTACTTGTTTCCTTCTGCCATTCTTGTCCCATGTGTGACTGCGTGCGGAAGGAAGCTGTTAACCGGGAGGTGATTCCTCACTTGTGTTCCTCTATCTTTTATACTCTGTTTCACTTTAGTGCGAGCGTAGCAGAGGCTTCAAGCGCGAGCTCCGGGCTTTCAGCGTCCCTGCCCCTGGCAGCCGCGCTTCGTTGCAGGTCGCAAGCACTGTTCAGGGCCACACGCTCGTGCTTGTAGCTTCCGCTGCATCTGGACTTCAGCCCGAAACGGAGTATAGTACCCTATTTAATCGGGTAATAAGTGCTTACGAAGATGGATGAGCCGATCGTCTCGATCGACACAGTGCAACGAAACGGAGTATAGTACCCTATTTAATCGGGTAATAAGTGCTTACGAAGATGGATTGTCGATCGTCTCGATCCCGACAGAATGCAAACGATTGGCTACGGGACAGATGACACCCTGTCGCAAAAGTGTTATCTTCGCAGAGTGGTGGAGAATCGTTTCTTTGGATCCCTAATATTAAACAGCGCACAAAACGTCGGCGGAAGAGAAAAAGGACAGTAGAAACGAAAGAGCGCTGACTCCCAACTGAGTTGAGTAGACACAAGAGAAAAGGAAGGAGAGAAAAGAAGCCAAGTTACCACTTTACTACATCTTTGGATCCCATTACTTGCCGTTTCTTGTCGTCTTGCAGGAGTCGATGATCGGATTCGTTATCCATGCTCTTCGGAAAAGTGGACCCACGGGTCTTGTTCGTAAGCACTGCATCCATTACTCGAGTAAATATGGTACTAACTCATCCCAACTCACCTTACAAATCTCCAAAAGTTACCATGTACCTTCCCCCGAAACCAAGCCACGAGCATCGTTGCTTTGCAAACTGCTCTGCGCCGCAGCGATGCCCAGAAACTTTTGATATGTTTGGGTTTGTTAACATACCTTTCTTGTCTCTCTTGGGCCGTGCTGGATAGGGGCATCACCAAGTCGAAGTATGGCCACGACTCCACGTCTTATTACGTGAGTTGGACCCGCAACTTGCCTCTCAGCGACACTGCACTTGGCTCACTTGGAGTCTTGATCTTGCTAGCACATCGGTACGGGCCGGCTGAGGTTTTCGAGCACTGAAATTAGGCTTGTTCAATCCTGCATTTCTCCAAACGTTTCCTTGTACAAAATATGGGAAACTCGGCTATTTTCATTAAATAAAGGATCCGAAGAATGTATCGAGATGGCCAGAAATTAGTGAGTGAATGTGGATTTGACTGTTAGCAGTGGTTCGATTTTGTTCCACTCTTTCTCGGGGTGCTACCCGGTGCCATTTCTATTCTTTTGTAACAAAAATGTTGCCGCAAGTGTCCTGTGCCGTTGCAGTTTTTTAAGACGGGGAAAGGATGGCTTTTGTTACATCAGCAGAGACCATGAAAAGCTGCTATTCTATGGTCATATAAATTGGCTCGTTCATTCTTTGTTTTGGTGGAAAGCGTAAAGTCATAAAGTGCAAAGACATATATCTTGGCTGGTCCTTTTATGTTTGTCATTCTTTCTATTTAGCAGTGCTTTCTCAACAGACTCAAATGCCGAAATTTTCTACTTTTTAGATGTAGGATGCAATGATTTCTCTACATTGAAAAAAAAAACAAAATAGCTTTTTCAGAGTAGAAGCCAGTGAAGCTATAAAATCTTTGCTTTATGAACATTTCTACCGATTCTTCAAGCCATACTTCAAGCTTTCCAGAACTGTAAAGGGAAAAATAGAGTTCTGTAACCTCAGACCCACACTCCGTTCACCCATCAGCTCGGGGCTGCAGTGGAAGCTACGTCCTCATTGAACCAAACCTATGCCTCTCTTTTGCCACGTCGTCATGCTTCCCGGCCATACCCACGTGCCGAGAGCTGGGTCCAGGTGATGCGGGGAAGCGGCTGATTGGTCCGGCCAGGTTGTAGCTCCTACCATAGTCTCAGCTTGAGGGTGTACATAGTGGCCATTGGGGTGTACAGTCGAGCCCGGTTATATCACACCCGGGTATTTCGAGTTGTTGTTTATATCAAACAGGCCGGGGGGGGGGGGGGGGGGGGGGGGGGGGGGGGCATCTCCTTGAAAGTCACATGTAATGGTATAGGAGCGTTGTTTTTCCGTATCGAACTCCCATGGCGGGAACACTCGATATAGCAAACCAAGCCCGCCGCTTGTTGCTTTACCCGCGATCCGATTGCTCCGGTGGCGAGGCACATCACTTGCATTGCGAGTCTGGCAGACCGCCAAGCCAGTAGTAAAATACGCAGCAAAAGAGAGTTTGTAAAAAACAAAGAAGCAAAAAAAAAAAAAAAAAAAAAAATTAAAAAAAGAGAAAAAAAGTGGAGGATGGCAAAAAACAAGGGGAAGGGCATGCGTGTGCGTGTAGGGAGAGCAGGAAGTGCTTGCTGTTGTAATGGTAGCCTGCGCCCTTTCCCGGAGCACTGCTGATGCGCGCGAATCATTAACCCCAAATTAAAATGAGCAAAAGAAAAAAAAGTCTTCGGCAAGTTCAGTGTGTCAACAACAACGGTTGTGTAATAGCACTTTGAACGCCTTATTTTTGTTTACCTTTTCTTTTACTGTTAGTGCTTTGCCCAGTATTTTATTCTTTTTTTTTTTGCCTTTGTTTTTTCTGCTTAATTTAGTGAGCTTTCTCTTCTGTTGCTTGCTTAACCTTTGATATGATTTTTTTATGTGTCGCTTTTCCGTTTTTCTTTCAGTTTTTTTTTATTATTTTCGTGTTTTGTACGTTTATGCTGTGTGAAGGTCTTGGCCGGGCATGCGTGTCAGCGCTAGCAGTGTTTTGGTCTCCGCCAGCGCTCTACCGTATTTAGCTGGCCCGCTTGGATGTAACTCTTTAGGGAAGCTCCCGATCTGTCGGGACCTTCGGTATTAGCAGAGACACCAGAAAATTTCAACTCAAGCCTAATTCCAACATATCTTTGTATATCAAAATGTTGAGTCTGACAAACTAATTTACGATCCCCTTTGAATTTGATATATCCGGGCTCGACTGTATTGTCATATGTACATAAAAAAGCATGCCTGTACACCTTCGCTACACAGTGGCGGTCCCAGACATTTGGTTTTTAGGGGGGCGAAATTGCTGCTTAAATAACAAAAAGAGACATCACACTTTTTTTTTGCGAATAAAGATTTTTTTATTAAGTACTGTTTTGCAAGTTAGGAGATACGCAACTGTAAACCTTTTGCTCTCAATATAAACTGTAAAATAAAAAAAACTTATAAAAAGCGATCGGGTTGCAGGCGGGGCGGTCGCCCCCGCCGCCTCCCCCTATGGGACTGCCACATGTTGCTACTGTGACAAAAGAGTGTGGACCTGATAGTGAAGTTGTTGCCAAGGTTTGGTCATGCTGATAGAGACATGTTAGGAACCACCCTGTGACCCACTTAGTGTGAGCAATCGCCGGTCTCCTGTTTTTTTCTTCGAATTTGAGGACTCATCAAAACTATTAATGTGCAACAAAGTGCTTGTTTGTGCCCGCTCATACCCTTTCAAAGTAAATTGCCAAAAAGTGCCAATATCATGTTCGCGCTAACAGTGTTGCACAATGTACGGGCTAAAGCTGCTTTTAGTAAATTGACTTTACTGCAGCATAGTTCTACCATATAACTAATTCCGATCTCAAAAAAAAAGAAAAGAAGAGGAATGATGGTCATATGAATCCTTTCAAGCACTGAATGGAACCATGAAACAAATGTTGAATTGTGAATGCAGGTCAAGCACAGTTTTCAAGCTTTACAAAACACGGAGGGCGTAGGCGACATTGTACCTGAAACGGACCAGCCATTGCCTGTCATGAATGTGAGTGTTTGGAAACCTGCATTCTTCTATAGACAACGCCACTGCCCTTAACCAAACTACTGAATGGTCTGGAAACTATGTCAATTTCCACCTTGGTAAATTTTGTCACCACAAGCAGCATTGATACATGTAAAAGTAAAAAAAAAAAAGAAGTGTAAAAAGCTAGAAATTTAAACACACGGTACGTGTTTCAATTATTTTGAAATGTCGTGACCCCCAAACTCTCATGTATGGGTGGCGTCTCCAGTTATCCATCTTTTCGATGGGTCCGTGGGTTTTAGGAAGGAGTAGACATATCCAGCGACTTTCTGCGCGAAGGCTTCCCTGATTCGAGGTCCATCCGTTAGGCCCTTCGAGCGACATGATTGGTTGACTCCAAACAGCGGCAGCATGCCTCTGGTACTTCAGTGTACCCCTAAGAAAAACCTTGCCATAGTAAGACAGGAAGATTCCAGACCAGGTAATCTAAGGACTGTGACGATGTAGAGAAAGCCACTCATCAAGCCGGCAGCCGGTAGCAGCGGAGCGGGTTCATTTCAGTTTGCTACCGGCTACCGGCTTGATGAGTGGCTTTCTATACAAATTAACAAACACGTGTTGCCCTCTGGATTAGTAGTTTTGATGTTAGGTGCACCACTCTACAGATGCCACCACAAAAACGACATTCTGTCAGTAATTGGTGACTGCGGCTAAGGCATCTGTTTTGTCCTCCTTCCTTCCCTATTTCTAGATCATGGTGCCGGTACGGGCGAGAGGAGCTCTTGTCTCACCCCCTCTGCGTCAAGTACCTCGAAACAAAATGGTATTCAAAACTCTAATTGTGCTTCTTCTACGTTTAGCCATCCTTGCATGCAAGCATCTATGATGAATCTAGCACTGTTACAAGACATGCTGAGTCGAAGGCACTTAACAACGATCAAGCTTACATGAACTGAAATTCAGGGACTAGAATACAGAGTGGAATACAGGAACTGGAACTCGCAAACTGAATTACAGGGATCGAAATACAGGGACTGGAACGCAGACTGGAACATAGACACTGGTGCAGACTAGAATACATGAACTGAAAAACACACTGGAACACAAGGGCATTTTGAGATGGCACTTGACGAGGGAAATCATATCGCCCATTTTGTGACGTCTCGTAGCTGTCGCTGTCCGACCTTTCTAATGGATTGATGTGTGTGATTGAACTGTGCCTCTCTCGCTCCTCCATCAAGGAATTCCTATGGAATGTACTTCCACATGCTGAACCTGGCGGTGTACACAGTGTTTCTGGCGTTCCTCACCACCAACGCGGTGCAACTGATGAGTGACAAGTCGGAACGGGGCAATGCGTCCAAGGTGACCTCGGAGCAGATCGTCACTGCTTTCGTCCAAGCCCTCTAATGTGAGCCCCGCATACTTCGCATCTGACCCGTCATCTAACTCATTCCTCTGCCTTGAAGTTTTTCATACTCGTAACTATGCTGTGATTATACCGTGTTTACTCATATATGTGACGTGAGATTTTTATGCAAATTTTGTGTTCTGAAGTTGGCTTTTGCATTGTAATTGAATGGTCATGAAAGTGGCCTCGTCAGTGCCACCATCTTCGAGTTACTTAATTTCTGGGTTCCTGCAGTTTTCCAGCCTAATGTAGGCGACACATGCCTCTTACATTACTTGAAATGAGAACCATGGAATCCATGCCTGAATCCATCAAAAACAGCTGTTTGTGCAATTCTCTTGAGTGTTAGCCTTCGTACATAGTAGTTAACTTTAGGTTGAGTCAACCAGCTCATCAGTTCTCAAGTTCAATGCACTGGTAGTATCTACCGAAAAAAGTGGTTTTGTTTAGGAGCTTTCATGGCTTTCATTCTTGTTGGGCGTTCTAACGGAACCTAATAAAGTACCGTAAAGGTACCTAATTAATCCTCTTTCGAGCCTCACATGCATTCGCGGTTTTTATTTTTAGGTGAAAGCCTTATGTGTCCCATTACGCGCGTCAATGTTGTGTCCAAAAAGATGGCCATAAAAAAAATTAAAGCCATTTACAACTCCCTGTAACGCCAAATTAGAGCGCAGCTCTTGAGGAGGAGGGGAAGGAACGGGGGGGGGGGTCACATGGCCTCGGGGGGTCACATGACCTTGGGGGAGGTCACATGGCCTGGGGGTCATGTGACCTCGGGGGTGACATGACCTCGGGGAGGGGGGGGTGACGCGACCTGGGGGTCACATGACCGTTACCCCCAGGTCACGTGACCCTAGGGGGCCATGTGACCGGGGGTCACATGACCTGGGGGGCCATGCGACCTGGGGGGGGTTCACATGACCTGGGGGCCATGTGACCTGGGGGTTCACATGACCTGGGGGGGGGTCACATGACTCCTACGGTTACGCCGACGGCGGCGCCGCTCAAGCCGGAAACGGGCGCCCAAGAGCTGCGCTCTAATATGTCATCAAGCACGCGCTGCTCAAGGTCAAAGCAGACGATGTCTTTCTCAGTCATGGTCAGAACAAGACTGCTTCGTCTTTCTCTTTATCTCGTATCTCATGCAAGGACGGCCGGCTCATATCACGAGCTCGCCGCCCACATACGCGATACGGTAAATTTTAATGACAACACTCACCCCCAAGGCGCTGCACGTCCATCAGCGCGCCGTTAACACGGGGCGTCCAAGGTCAGTGTGCTTAGGGGAGGACGCGCGCTGACCGGCGATGAAAAGTTACGCAGCAGACGACAAAGAGAGCGGACGAGCGGCTTGCAAGCTTTCGCATCCACAACTCATAAGAAGGGCTTAGGTGTACCTCGAGCTTTTTTTCTGTTTTTGCTGCCTGAATTTAGTGAGGTTTCTTTTTTTTGCTTGCTTAACTTTATTCTATGAATGACGAGATTTTTTTATGCGGCTCGCTTTTTCCATTTTTTAATTGTTTTTCACTATTTTCGTGTTTTGTTGTTGGCGCCGTGTGGAAGTCAAACACCGTCGCGTGAATGCGGCAGTGTTTGTGATCTTCACCAAGTAAGCGCTACAGGTATTTAACGGCTTTTAGAGGCTCTATGTAGTAAGGTTCCGGTTTGTCGCGGTAACATAATTAGCTACCGCCAACTCACCTGCACACTTAGTCTTTCCCCAAATATAGTCTGTTAGTTGGAATTCCCAGACCTTGCTGTCTGCCACAATGAAAGCGCGACCGACAAACATGTGCCCAATCCTTACTTGGACGCATCGGCTGGAAAAAGAGTAAGCATAGAAAAATCGGTCAGCCGTTCTGCTTTAATTATTGTTGTACTGTTAGGAGCTTGTTTGTAAGTGCCGCGAGGGTTCGTTGGAAAGCAGACACTGGTCGTTGTGACACTGTCGTTCCCAGCTTTTGCAGTATTCTTAGGCCACGGGACAAAGCAGGTGCATTTGTTCTGTTCCGTTCTGTTACATTTAACACAGGAATATGTTTTGTGGCTGGCAAGCGACAAAACTCGACTGGGCCGCCACCAGCGGAGCGCTGATGCAGCGCTCGTCTGCTTATGATCGTAATCCACTTTAATGCTGTTGGACCCGGTCACTCTGACAGATATTCCCTATGCTGGTCGCAGATTCTCCTTGGCTTTTCGCAGCTCGGGTTAGCGAACGTTTGTGATGCGGAGCACATGACCTCGAAACATTAAATCCTCTCATCAAGGAGAAACTCCTTTGTGATTAATACACCATAATACGTCGCATTTTGTGTTACCACTGCCTTTGCCACCATCCGGCAAAGAGGCGACTTTTAACGTCTGCCTTTGTGCTTTGTTGGTATACCTTCTTCACATGGCTTCATAACCGTCTTGGATGCGTTGGAGTTGCAACTCCCCTCTTTGGTTGACTGCAAAAATTCCTGTGGGGTTTATTGTTGGCCATTGACCCACTTCATTTCTTCTCCAGGCCACCATAATATCTCTCACCTCGGTGATTGTCCTGGCATTTGTGGGCTTCAATATCGTCAAGGAGTTCTACCAGACGTATCAGCAGGTAGGCTTGGCTATTCACATATTGTGCCTTCATTATATACAGTAAAATCTCGTTATAACAAAATGGGATATAACAAACTAATGGATATGACAAAGCAATCATAATTCCCCTTGCTTGCTAATAGTGGGAAGAAATGGACATTGGCTATAACAAACTAATGGTTATAACGAAATAATTACGACCACTCCTTCAACTTCGATTATAACGAGGTTATAACACCCTTCAAAAAGTAACCTGTTCTTACCATGGTTCTGGAGGTTATAGTTAGTGTAGATGCTTCCACACAAGAACTGGGGTGGGACAGAGGATAAAAAAGGCTACATGCCTTTTCTCTGGCTGCTACGAGAAAGACACTTACGCACTATCATTTCCGGATCCCCTTGCCTACTGAGTTACCACCTACGGAATTCCTACATCGCACCACTGCATATTCCTTCCAAGTGTAGCTGGTATGTGCTTGCGTCGCCTCTTCTGTATTGGCCCTCAGTGCCCGCCTCTCTATGCGTGCAGATGGTTTGCGCTGTCACCTGGCCTGTTGAAGCACGTTGCGCCAGTCCCTTTTCCTCGCTCAAGCGCTCTCCTCCCTCCCCCCTTTTCATCACCGGGAGCGGGCGTGCTATGGGGTCGCTTGTGGATCAACGCACACACTCTCTCACAGTTTGGTGTCCCCATCGATGTTTACGGATAGATGCACATTTTGTATTTGCAGCCCACCAGTCATACCCTTCGGGCATCACTAAGCCACTGCTTGGGAGAAACATTTCGTGGTTCCTTGACCCAGTTTTAATGCAGAATGTGTTTTATGGGTCGCTTTCTATGAGAAAAAAATTTTGAGATACAAGCGTCATGAATGAGCCAACAAAGAGAAAAATGAAATTGATGTCATGGGATTTGACGCTCATGAGACCTATGCACACCCACGTAGCTAGGATTCTTTTTTGGGGGGGGGGGCCAAGACAAAGTGTTTTATGAGGTGGAGGGGGAGAGGAGGCCCCAGCAAAACGGAAGATGTTTTTTGGGAGGGGGGAGCCAGGCCCCATGGGCCCCCCCCCCCCCCCGCATACGCCTGCCTATATACACCAATTCGGTTTCCTGCTAAATTTGGCGGGAAAATTCATGTCACGTGATCTATTTGCCGCCAGTTTCCCACAAGAACTATACCGGGGACGTTCGCATCGCATGACCTTCAGTTTCCCAGCTAAATTTAGCGGGAAAATTGACATCAAGTGACCTATATACCGACTGAGTTTCCCCCGCTAAATTCATCGGAGAAATCGACATCACACTAATCTATGTATCGTCAACTTCCCCATCTGTATCCGGCTTAAATAAAAAAAGATACAAGACACAAGCAATTTTAATAAAAAAACAAACAGATAAGTGTGTGTTGTTTGTGTGGGACACATTCTGCACCCCCTCTGGTCTTTTGCCAGGATGATCGTGCTCGTGCAAAGATTTTTTGCTGCATTGCGCTTACAGAAGGCCAAGTACTTCCTGGACATCATGAACCTGCTTGAGTGGACCCTGTACATCTCAAGTGGCCTCATGGCCGCGGGCCACCTGTCGACCACTGTCGTGGACCGAAGCAATCAGTACATCATGGCAGCGCTGGCCGTCTTTCTTGCCTGGTTCAACTACCTGCTCTACCTGCAGAGGTGGGCACCGTTCGTTTGTTGTTGGTGTGAGGCTGCTACCTCCGTCTCACCTTACCGACCATCCTTCTATCAGAGGGCAAGTAGGACTCGCAACGAGCGTGGGACCCAACCGCGTGTTGGAGGGCTTTTTAACAGAGTTACCCAAAGACCGATGACCAGTTCACGCTTTCCACTTTTCCCTTCCTTCCTCCTCTCCTCCCGCCTACCCTGTCCACCGTTGCCTGTTTCTCCTCCCCGATGGTGAGGAGGGTCTTCTGCCTTGCAGAATCTTGAGTCTGGTCGTCGGCCTTTAAGAACAAAGAGATCGGCATTCTACTAGTGCATTAATTTTTTGCCTGTGTTTAATTGTTGCATTCTGTATACAAGCACTATGACCTCTGCTTTATTGGTATTTCTCCTCCTGCACTATGGATCTAAATCCATTGTGACTGTATTGGGATTATACTAGCATTCTAAAAGACAGCCAAAGCATGCTTTTTATTGGAACGAGAGAAACAGCGCAAAAAAACGATGGATCAGTAGAAGATACAGACAGTCAGTTCCTTGTCTGTCTGTATGTTCTGATCATTTTTTCACTGTTGCTTTTGTTTTGATGCATCACCAACTCGGCCAGATTTCTACGCTTCTACATGCTTTTTATGTACAGTAAAACCTCGTTATAATGAAGTTGAAGGGGGAGCCGTAATTACTTCGTTATAACGATTAGTTCGTTAAAGCCATTATTCCACTTCTGCAAATCAGCAAGCTAGGAAGGATGTACTCACTACCGAATCCAACATAGAAGCCTGCCACGCGAGCGAACTACCGTGGCATGGAGAAAAACACAAACAAAATAAAAAAAAACGGTGATCATTTACGACTTTATCCGTGCATCACATCGCTGAATGCTCCGCGCTGTTACGGCTCACTTTGCAGCAAAGAAGTTCATGATCGATGTTTGCCGCGTCTTCTTCAGGCCTTCAGGCAAATGATCTCTTTTTCTTCGGCAGCTGCTATCTCGAGTCCATCCTCGCCGTCATTGTGAGCGCCAAAACAGCGGTGCAGCAGATCCGCCACATCCAGCGCTTGCATGGACGTCGGTACTTTGGACTCGCAAACATTCGGCTCCTCGCTGTCGTCGACAGATTCGTCGCCGTCCTCATCAGGCACCCCCATCACATCACGCACGCACGATCGAGATAGTTTTACGCTTCCGCTTGTCGTCGTCCATCTTGCTTCTGGACGGGTCCATGCGTTCCACGAGAAGGGGGAGGCCGGGAGACTCGGCGCACTCGGCGCCGTCAGCGCTCGTTGTATGTTGGCAGGCTACTTTTAGCGCGCGGGAGGTTTGAATTACCGCCTCGTTATAACGAAGTTGAAGGGGGGCCATAATTAGTACTTCGTTATAACCATTTAGTTCTAGAAAAAAATGGTTTGTCATTCCCATTGCAGGGAAATTTTTGCTTCGTTAAAACGAGGTTTTAAATGCATGGGCTTCTATGGGAGTTTCAAGGGGAATTACGATTACTTCTTTATATCCGTTACTTCGTTATATCCTCGTTGGTTATAACGAGGTTTTACTGTATTGGTAATTTACACCTAGAACGATTGGTACCTCGATATACCACCAGTGCATAGGA
This sequence comes from Ixodes ricinus, assembly GCA_037355805.1. Lineage (NCBI taxonomy): Eukaryota > Metazoa > Arthropoda > Arachnida > Ixodida > Ixodidae > Ixodes > Ixodes ricinus. Next base: position 8,048 of record JAZHYW010032454.1, on the reverse strand, counting down.
GTTCTGGTATCTGCACCTTAGAGCGATGCTGGTGACTTTTAAGCCTCATGATACAGTAGCATGGGAGCCATTATGTGTACTAAGACGGTGGCACACTTTATTCTACGGCAGCCCTCGCTCTCATGCGAGGTGTGTCGTGACCTTTTAATGAAAAAGCATTAACTGTCCCATGGAGCGAGCTGACTTCATCAGCCGCTCCAAACGACAGATAAATTCCGAAGCCGTGATCTGAGGCACAGGCTTTGAAACCACGCAAAAACTAAAGCCACGCAAAAAGCCAAAAAGCTCAGGCATAGGCTCCATTGGCGCGACGTCCTCGAGGAACGCAGGCTCCTTTCGCTCTCGTGCGGCGGTGAGGTGATGCGGGCCGGGGCGAGGCGTCTAGTGCGTCGGACACCCAACAGGTGGCTACTACTGCCCGAGAGGCTTTCCTCTCCTCCCGTCGGGTTCGCCCACTCCGCCTGCCGACGGTGGTATCTCAGAGCATCTGGGCATACCACTCCCGCTTACGAAAAGGAAGGCGACGGCGCGCGATGAAGAGGAGTGGAAGAACGTTCTTCATGCTTTCGCATTCACAACTCAGAAGAAGTGCTTAGGTGTCCTTGGACGTTTGTCTTGCAGCTCAACCGATAAGAGCTTCACCCTACGAGCCTTCTCCAAATTTTGTTATTTTTCTGTTTACTTTTCTTAAGTCAATAGCGGTTGCTATAAGTCTAGAGCAGTCGAGCATTGTTCACATTTTGCTTATCGGCAGAATGTCGGGATGACACTTTCAGCAACCTGGCTATAGCATCGAACAAACACACTTGACCACATACTATGGTCACTGAAAGAATGAGAACGTTGCGGCATGTCTTTCGAACGCCCGGCGTCCGGCACGTGCACCATGCCTCCCTCCGTGCCTTGGCGCGCGTGCGTGCGCTCGATGTTTAGAGACGCCGAAGCATCATCGAAGGTAGGCAGGCTCGCACTGGACCTGGGACGACTGATGCTCCCCCACTGCAGCTCTCGCCCTGTCAGTGACCACAGTGGATTTTAGCAACGATAGAGCCAGGGCATGGCCCCTTTCAGTTTTGTAGCAGGAGCTTGGCACTAATTTTTCAAGCTTCCCCGCTCCCTTCCAGGTTTAATCGGATCGGCCTGTACGTCGTCATGTTCCTGGAAATTCTGTCGACGCTGCTAAAGGTCATGTTTGTGTTCTCCGTGCTAATAATCGCCTTTGGCCTGAGCTTCCATATTCTCCTGGCAAAGATAGATGTGAGTATCGGGGCGTCTCTCTCTTCTGTCCCCGTCCCTTTTTTTTTTTGCAACTTAGTTTCACTTGATTTGGGTGTCGAGCTCGCTGTTTATCCTGAGTTCTCTGTCTTTCTTTATAGATCAACGTGAAGACTGCAGTCGTCGACCCTTACACCGGAAACGTCACCATGCGATCTATGGTATGAACAGGTTTTGGAAAAAGGCTTTTAAAGAGACTGTAGTCGCTGACGACTTATGGAACGCTTGACGCATTTTATTATCGCTTCACACCCAATGAGATTAAGGTGTTAGGTGTTAAGAACACTAAAGAATGAATCACAGAGCAAAAAGCCTAATCGTAATAAGTCACGCCTGCTTTCTTAAGTCGTCGGCAACTATACACGTTTGCAAGTATGGCCTCAGAGCGCCGCCATTCTGCTCAGCTGAGGTGTGCTTAGGCACGTCATAATTTGATCACGGCGCGGCGGCTTAATTAGATTATGGCTGCGCCCAAGCGCACCCCAACTGAGCAAGATGACGGCACCCTGAAGCCATACTTGCAAACGTGTATAGAAAACAATTTTACAATGTTTGCTCAATGGGGATTGGATTAAACCCTTCAAGTGTGTGGGCTGTGGATGAGAATTCATTTTTAACGCGGTAGCTTTATAGGGCCAACCAGCCTCAGGAGCCGCGTAAGCACGAAATGTGTAGGTCGGTCAATCCGTAACCGCTAAACAATCTTGAAAAAAACGGCAACCGGTGCCAGGGATCGAACCCCGGTCACCGGCGTGGAAGCCGAGTGCGCTGCTGACTGAGCTACGGACCCAGCACGCAGGAACGGGAGGAGCAGAAGCAGGTGGTGTGAGAAAGCGCGCGGAGCGGAGAGGGGTGGAAAGGGCAAGAAAGAGAGGAGCAGAAACAGGTGGTGTAGAAAGAGTGCGCAGAATGAGGAGGTGGAAAGGGCAGGAAAGCATGCTTCCCCTTTCTTGGTGACCCAGAAAATTCAGCGCAAAGGCTTTGTATCCGGGTGGTGCTGAAGGGAAGCGCGTGCAGCGTCACAAAGAGACAATGGTGTGACATAAGTCTGTTTCCATACAAAACCCTGCCTTAGGCACCACCTGAACTAAGAGCACCACCCACCCCAGGCACTGAAAGACTAAGGGTCATCCTGCCCTAGGCACCACCCAAACTAAGAGCACCACCCACCCTATAAAGCTACCGCATTTAAACGCGTTTGGCAGAATGACCAAATATGCAGCAAATTTTTGTTCATACTGCATGCTAGATTTTGCAGGGCATAGATTGATGTCATTGGATTTACTTGTGTTTTTTCAACTAAGTCTTTGTTTCTCTGAAATCAGTTCATACATATGATTACCGTAAAATTCCATAATGGCGCCCTCCCCCAGGAGACTGCCTGTCTTGTTTTTCTGGCTAAATATTTATAACATAAAAATTCTGAAACATCGCCCCCGCCCTATTCCCATTAGACATCATGCGATGTCCGACAGGAATCACTTCAACTGCGCGATCTGCGGTACTGATACATGTGACGAGAGTTCGTGGCGAGTTCACGCGTTTCTGTCTGCGATCTGTGCATGCGATATTAGTTTTGTGACACGCAAGTTGATCCTGCATGTTTATTGCATCGTGAAATGCGGGTCTGCTGCATCCGTGATTTGCATCATTTGTTCCCGTGACATGCAAGTTTGTAGCGGGTTCCTGCGTTTTTTGTTTGTGACCTACGCATGCAATGATCAGTTCCCGTGACACACAAGTTATTCCCGCATGTTCATTGCACCGTGAAACTCAGATCTGCTGCATCCACGATCTGTTGTGTCGGTTCCCATGGCACACGAGCTCGCACCAACTTTCCGCTTGTCCTCCGCATCGTGTAGAATGAATTTGCTGAGTCTGCGATCCGCAATGTCTTTTGCCGTGACACAGGAGTTCATAGCGAACTCCCGCATGCTTATCGCATCATGAAACGCAAACTTGCCGTGTCCGCAATTAGCTGTATCAGTTCCCGTTTCTGTGATTTGTATGGGATGGCCGGTGTTTCATCACTTTTTGTATAAAATTTTACTGTTGTGCCCCCAAAGATGGCCCACTCCATGTTTTTTTACCGTTTATCTCTTCATTTCGGGTGGGGCATCCTTACGGGACAATTTTACGGTGCATCCTCATGGCTAGCTTGGAAGAGATTTTTGTTCAGAAACCAACAAAAGTAGGATTCTATTTTTCCCCATAGATTGTCCATTTAGCATAGTACTTAGAGAATAAACCTGCTCTCCCCTCCTGCCTGCTTTGCTGTGCTGCTGCTGAATACCCATTAGTGTCTGGTGCAAATGGCATCTAGTTTTTTGCTGTAACCATTTCATAGTTTCTTTAAGATCAAATTGTTTGTACGCTCACTGCCCCAAAAGGTTAATTTCAGCTGTGGTAAACGGACACTTTTGTGACCTTCTGCCTTCTTCCACGACCGTGTCACTCCACACGAGAGGAAGTGGGCAAACACTCTTCAATCACCCACTTCCTTCCCCATGTCGCGGCCGTTCCTTCTCCCTTGGCAGAACACGAGCGAACGAGGGTTCCCCCAGCCTTTTGTTTTTGACGCGTTTGTGATGCCGAACCAACACGAACCGGCAGACTCTCTCTTCCGCCGCGGCGATTCCTTCTGCCATTGACTCTGTTGTTCTCGTTCCCCCTCCCTGGACAGAACATGAGCGACAAGGGATTTCACAACCCGGTGATCTCGCTGGTGCGCGTGGGCACCATGATGCTGGGCGAGCTGGACTTCCTGGGCACCTACCTGCGGCCCATGCGGGTCCTCGACTCCTCGGCCTGGTACCAGATCGTGGCCGCCACCTGGTTCCTCGTCGTCTTCATTGTCCTCATGCCCATCCTGCTCATGAACCTACTCGTGAGTGACGCACCCCGGCACGGCACATTGAACGCATCTCCCACCGGATTCTTTATCGCGTCCTCAAAAGTCATGGAGGTAGGAACCTTCTGGAGCCGAAACGATGCCATCAGAGGTGAAGCCAAAAATATGGAGGGACACGCCTCCAACGATGACCAAAACCAAGAGATGCTGTTGAGATGAAAAGGAGAGGTGACTCAACGGCTGTTTGGCTACCCCCGGGGCCCCAAGGGTAACCAGACATCCCTTGGTTTCGGTCATCGTTGAGGTCGTGTCCCCACACTTCTGGCTTCACCTCTGGTGGTGTCATGTTGCCTCCAGAAGATTCCTACCTCCATGTCGAAAGGGGTCCTTTGATTTCTGCCCGACAACATCACGAAAATGTCGTCTTATCACTGGCCGCTGATCCTTGCGGTGGTACAGCTGCGGCGGTGAATGTGGCAGACGTCCATTCTGCTGCAGGTCGCTCTCCAGCTCGACAGTTTGCGGAAGATTAGGCAGCCGGGAGTTGGGACTCCGCGACGACGGCGACAATCGCGTTAGCTCATACTTTTGCCGGGACTTCTAGCACCGACTGTCAGGATCGCAGTGTTCGACGACTCGACACTCCGGCTCCCGTGGCGTCATTTGTTGTTGCTTCGGGGCCATTTGGACGTTTGGGTCGCTAAACACACTGGTAGAAGAAGAGTTTGGGCACCGTAGTAATAACGACGACACCAGCGTGCGAGGACACCAAGGGTTCCAGTTTAAGTGCCAGATGGGCGAGAGCTTCTTGGCTGCCGATTGGACGTGGCGTCCCAGCTTTCCGCCATGTATGTGTGTTTGACCGGTATTTCGGTGACGACTTCTTGCTCGACGCACGGATGGCGAAAGGAACCTTACTGCCTCTGATGTACGGATCCCGAGCGCTTTGTCCACCAGTCGATGTCGGCTCGTGTATGGCAGCAGAACAACTCGAGGTTTGCGGAGGAAGCTTAAATTATCAATCATTTCGCACGTGAAGTGGCAGATCATGATTTCAGCCCGCGTTCAACCTCACTTTGCGTGACACTCGGTTTATGGCGGATGATCTCATTATTTTCGGTTCAATAGCATTTCGCATATGGTGTTTACACGTTTAATTTTCGTCTGCAAATGACACTTTATAGCAGACAAATCCCATTCTCTGCTCACATTGAGAAGCAGATCAACTGCTCGTACGCTCTGTGAGTGCGAAATTTGGTCTCGTTCTCACTGTGACTAATAGCGACTTGTTTCACTGCACTCGTGCACACTCGCAGCGTGGAGAAAGTTTGTTTCAGTCGGCACGCGACGAGTGACTGCACTTTCTGTGTTTGTATCGTCACCAGTACTCTATGTGTGCATGCACTGGCTGCACCGGGAGAATCGAGCGTGCGCCAGAATGCAATCCCGTCACGAATCGCTCAGGCAAAAAGCTAGAGCAGACGACGCGGGCTCGTCTGCTACGAGGTGTCATGTGCACCTAACGGAACCGAACAAAACAAGTGAATGTTCTGCAAGAAATAGCGTCTTGCAGGTGACAAAATTAAACTCAAGCTTGAATAGTAAGAGCATCTGCTATTTCACGAAGGAAGAAATCAACAACCTGTGCTTTATTTGCAAGTTTTGAGTCGTTCTGGTGCCATACAGATGCTGAAATCTACCAGTGGGTAAAGAAAGATGCAGGAGAAACGCATCAGCAGCCGCAAGATCCTCTTACCAATCTCTCACACCATCCGTGTGCTGTTGAAAAGGTTAACATTTGTCGACAAAGCTCGCCCAGCAGATGCCTGTGACACGCAAGTGACGCGTCCAGTCAGCATCCAGGAAAGCTGAATATGGTGATTTTACCAGACGCTTCAGTAAAAGCATCATGTTTAACATTTACACGACAGCTATCTTGCCCAGCCATATTCTGTTTAAGCAAGCTTTTGTTCTCGCTTAATATGGATCAAGCTTCTCTGCGGACAGTATCAACAGTTTTTTCGGGTGTAAACGGTTATAAGAATTGAAATAATTTGGTTTGTTTCTCTTGCAAAGAGAGAGAGAGAAGAAATGCAAAGTTTTAACTCAGCAACACAAAGCAGCAGACTTGCTACTAAACTGTTATTGTTGCACACTGGGCTGTTACTAAGTGTAAACAAAAGAACCGCTTATACTCCACTTCATGCTTTTAGTTTGTTTCTACATAAAACCTGCCAGAGAGGCTTTTAGTGATAGTAGTTTAAGATGATGTTGCTCACACCCTGAAATGAGTATAGTATTGCTGACCTTTCGGCAGTTACTCGAAATGGCCCCCATTCTCTTTTCACTTTGTTGTGTTTCTCTTGCTGTGTTACCAGACTCAGAGAATGACATAATGTACTTGTTCAACATGTAGTCATTTGTTGACTGTCATCATCGCTCACTACTCACACGACCCCCCCCCCCTTTCTTTGTGCATACTACGTCGACCTTACATTAGCAGCAGAGGTGCCAGGCTGATTACACTTGGCCGCCTTGTGGCGGAGATGGCAGAGATGGTTCGACATGCAAGCAACCTGGTTGAGCACTTTGTGCCACCAGGGTTCCCACAACTTTCAGCTTTAGACTGTGTCCTAACTGTACCACCTAAGTATTGCAGCTTAACCTGAGAATTATTCCCTCGTTAACATGTACTCTAGCAGATGACAGGGTGGAAGCGCTGCACCAATTGCACCATTGTGCGCCAATCCACTTTCGCTGCGCCATCCTGCTCCCAAGCGTACATGTTGCGCCAAAAACTATCCAAACAAGCTTTTTTTTTTTTTTAAGGCTATATTTATTGGAGTATTTTTCTTTATTTGCCACAGTGGTTTACCGTGTTGTGTTCGTTTAGGTAATTCTGAACCAACAGAGCCTTTTAGCAAACCGTTACCGCGTATCGCGCACTACCGGAGCCTTTAAAGCATGCTTTTAAGCGCGCGCCGGAGTGATACCGTGACCGCAGAGCGCGCGCTTAAAAGCATGCTTCAGAGGCTCCGGTGAGTGCGCGGCACGCGGTAACGGTTTGCTAAAATGCCCGATTGTTATGAAACCACCATGCCGATGTGGTCGTGTCAGCGGCGTGTTAGTCTGATCTCCGAATATGGCACATGCGCAGGTCGCTTTGTCAAAGTACTCATCAGAACTCTGACAAACGACGAAACGATGCTTCGATGCATCGTTTCGTCATTGACTTCAGTTGCGAGTCAGCCGTTGTCCTGTCGTATTCTTTACCCGTTCTTCGTCCCTGTCTTTCTAAAGCCGTTTTTCATCATGTTCCTCTTTTTTTTTTTCACAGTGGCACTGAGCATGATTGAGTGTATTTAAAATACCACACCCACGGGCATTAAATCGCCGTAACGTCTCCTACAAACGCCTGCCCCCAAATATTCACACATCCCTTTTTTTTTAATTGCATTTATTGCGTGATTTGCGGTATAGGTCCCTCCTGCTTATGGCGCCGTGCATGACAGGCGAATCTGCAGCATCCGTACTATGCGGGGTGACATGACATGCAAATTCCAAATTCGTTCACGCATTTTTCTTTTTTTTTGTGATTTTTGCACGCGATATTGGTTTCCGTGACACCCGAGTTTAGGGGTCGGGTTCTTGCGTCGATATCGCACTGTGAAGCGCGAATGCGTGCGTCCGCGTTCTGCTGCCGTACCCGTGACAGGGGAGTTCCTAGCGAATTCCCGCATACTTATTGCACACGCGAGTTCGCCGTGTCTGGGATATGTATCAGTAACGAAAAGACAGTGAGTGCGTAGGCGAGCTGGTGATAGTTAATCATGATGTTTAAAACACGAGACTGTGGGGAGGAAAAAGTTGGGAAACTTTGAAGTTGAAGAGTTCCGTTTCACGTAGCTTGTAATGTCCGACA
>JAZHYW010032453.1:0-18612 GCA_037355805.1 Ixodes ricinus | reverse complement strand
GGAAGCTGGAACGTACTGTAGAAGCAGGATTCCTCTTGCGGCGCTGAAGTGTGGAGATTCAAGGAGGATGCTGAGAGAGAGAGAGAGTGCTCAACGAGCTTTATGCAAGACACGATGGCATGTTGCGAATGTAAAGCTTGGCAAGGCTATATGCCTGGTACCAAACACTGACAATGACATTGGGAGGAAAGTCAAAGAGTGTTCGCTATGCGATTAATTTCGGAATCAACAACCGCAAAATTTGCTGAAGTGGCTCTTACCCGGAGGCACTGTGAAAGTCTTCACACAGACTTTGCAAATCCGTTCTTAGGAGTGAAGTTTCTACTAGTCACTGGCGCATTCTCAAAGTGACTGGAGGTGGGAATAATGACACGCGCCCCTGCTTTGCGGATGAAGTAATCAAAGTTTCGGAAATAGTTTGCACAACATGGGCTGCCGGACCTGTGGTCTCGGATAATGGACCAGCTTTCATTCAGATGTTTTCGAATAATATTTACATGGATATAAAATAGAGCAAAGTTTTCTGCTCCATATCATCCTTCACAAAAAGGTGACGCCGAACGAGACGCGCAATAGCACAAGCAAGGACTGCGTAAACAAACAGATGAAAATTGACAGGCAAAGCTGTCTCGAATTTTCTTGGCTTATTGTTGTATTCGCCATGCATCCACCGGGTTCACACCAAGCGATTTGTGGTTCTAGTGGAGACTGATCGCGAAATTGGATCTCCTTTATCCCGGCCGGAAACAAAAAGTTTACAGAAGTTCTTTTCAAAACAAGGATCAAAAACCATCTTTGAAGGAGACAGTGTCTTAGTGCGGGACTACCGCACCCCAAAAGAAGTTGGATCCCTGACATAATGTTCAAGTGTCTTTGGAAAGCGCATTATAAAGTAGAGGTATTGTAGGTAGTTTGAAAACGACACCTTAATCAACTTTACGGTGGCCGAGCAAAGCAAATGGTATCGAGGAATCAAAGCTGAATACAGCGCTTTTTTTGAACATAAGCAATGCCACGTTGCGAAGATTTATCAACCGGTTCCAAACATGACGGTCTCAATTCTTGGTGCCTGTGCAACTCCAAGCTTGGAGCGCCAATGTACAAATGGTCGTAAGCCGGCGTATTGTTATGAATTACTAATTTAGTATAAGGGAGTGTAAATTCAAGCACTAACCAACGACGATGACGTTGACGATAACGACGACGAACTAGAGAGTGCTGGCACTGACGCGCGAGCTTCAGCCGAACTACCTAAATACCAGATGTACCGCCATGTAAATAGTTGGAATCTAGCGCACTAAAGTCTTCATAATGGCTACGTGTCTCAATCGAACTTTCATTGCCGCTTTTTGTTTTGTAATGCCGGCAGCTTCTGCTCGATCTTTGATAATTTTGGCATTGATGCAGTCAATGCATCTTTGTTTTCTTGTTCTTCTATCGTCTGTATAACCGTTAAGCAACTTAACTTGGCAGTCCTTTAAGTTCGTGAAGACGCTTTGCATTTCTGCGATACGTTCACTGGCCCTTTGGCGCCCGGGATTTGTTTGATACCACCTGGCATTGACATGAGCGCACTTATAACATAATACACTTTAGTTGAATTAAGAAGTAGAGACAGGGCATTTGTAAGGCAAGCGGGGTAGGACGCTTCAATTAAACAAAAAAGTAATCCTGCGAAAACTTTTCGTACATTGTAGGCCTCCATATTGAAAAAATAACGGTGCGATGTGTATATCGTGGTGTTGTCACAACCAAACTGAACTTGACTAAGCTGCTTCTTTGCCGGAAAATTTGTTGACGATGCAGTACCGGTTCGCAAAGAGGTCGCTTGAAGGCGCAGCTGGGGAAAGTGTCGATTAACTTTCTTTTTCCTCACAGTGCTCATGGGCAGGGGCACATGCTCTCAACTATTCGCCAAATATTTCCTGGGAAAACGTTTTGCGTTCAAGGGATGCGTCACTCTTATGTTTCTCATTTTTTATATTTTAGTAAGTCGGAAAATATTTTCAAAAAGAAAAGAAAGAAAACGACGTATTGCTGTGTGAAGTTCCGCTTCGGTTCTACCATATTCAATCAAAAATACTGTCTGATGAAAGATTTCGCTAAGTATAATCGCAAAATCATGCGCGCTTGGCTGCAATCCCTGAACAGCTGCAGGCGCCAGTTTTATAGCTCCTGATTTGTATAGACCAGTTAGTTGACAAGGATAATGGAAAAAATCCGTAGTGTAAAACAATCGCTTGGACCAATATTCTTACCTCAACTGAAAATGGCCGCCGCTACAACGAACATTCGACATCACGCCATAGCGAGAGCACAAAAAACATACTAGGAGGCCGAGGATAGTTTTTCATTGACACTTCCAGTCTTTGATTTTGTTTTTCTGAAAGCAGTAGTTCCGTGGAAGAGGGCTTACAGAAGCTAGACTTTGACGTCCGCGAGGAAGCACTCTTAAAAGCCATTATTGTGCTATCAAAGATAAATCCAAGGAGACATCTAAACTACAACGCTGAAGAAACATCCGCCATCAGAAAGCCAAGGGAAGATAACAAAATCATGATCCTCCCAGTGACAAAGGAAAAACCACCGTGCTGTTAGACCGCGCAGTCTACGAAAATAAAGTGTTCGAACTTCTGAACACGGACGACTACATGACACTACTAAAGGACCAAACATCAAAAGTTCAAGCAGTCCTAAACAAGACACTTTTTTCTATCTTCGGAAAGCGTACAAAATCTCGGGCCCTCTACGTGAAGCTCATCTGCCGGAACGGCTCAACACCTGCGTTCTACGGCTTATCAAAAATTCACAAACCAGGAATCCCTGTTCGTCCAATAGTCGACTTCACGACGTCACCACTACGGGCTTTGTCTAACCATCTCCATCGTCTGCTTCTTCCACTCATGGGAAAATTAAGCACGCATGTTGAAAACACTGCCCGCTTCATCGAACTATCTTCGAACTTACAAGTGAACAACGACGAGAGCCTTGTTTCTTTTGATGTAGTGTCCCTATTTACAAGCATCCCCATTTAGCTCGCAGTGTCCGCCATCAGAACGACACTTACGTCAGATACAACTCTCCCTGAAAGGACCCAGCTATCCGTGAACGAAATCTGCCGCCTACTGGAACTGTGCCTGACGAACACCTACTTCTCTTTCGCTGGTAGTTTCTGCAAGCAAATTAGTGGCACCACCATGGTAGCTGCTGTGTTCGTCACAGTAGCGAACCTCACAATGGCAATGGAAGTCATCGAAAAAAAGGCATTAAGTACGTTCATTCTGACACCTACTATGTTTCTTCGCTACGTTGACGATTGCTTCTGCGTCATGAAAACCAGCGAAGTTGACCGCCTACACATACACCTTAATTCAATCGAACCAGATATTAAATTTACAATAGAACATGAATCTAACGGTTGCCTTCCATTTCTGGGTATTTCTGTGAAAAAATCGGGCAATCTTTTAACATTCCAGGTGTATAGAAAACCAACGCAAACCGGACGATACCTGCATTTTTTATCAGACCAACCAAAATCTCACAAATCTTCAGTAGTTTCGGCACTATTTCAACGTGCCATCACGGTGGGCTCCACAGATAAGGCGCTTAAAGAGGAAGTTGACATTATAAAACGGGACCTTCAGAAAACGCTTACCCAATAAGATTTGTCAACAATATCTACAATAAACTTCGCCACCCCTCTGCAGACGAGAAAACTCATCCCTCCAGCCGCATGTGCGTCCCGTACCTCAGAGGCAAGAGCGAAGTTCTCACCAGTGTTATCATACCATGCGACACAGCTGTGACACACAAGCCCGTCTCGACGATTGGCCATTATCTTCCTCTTCCAAAAAATCGTCATTTAAAAGAAAAAGCCAAAGGCCTTGTTTATCGCATTCCTCGCGCCGACTGCAACGCCTCATATGTAGGAGAAAAAAGAACTTCACCGAAAGCCTTCGCAGACATAAATTTGGTGTAAAAGAAGGACGTGCAAGGAAACGTTCTAGCGGAACATGCAGAAAAGAACAACCACGTCATAGACTTCGACAGCAATTCCGTCCTAGACACCGAAAGAAACTGAAAAACGACTCTATTTAGAGTCCTGGCATATCCAGCATACCAAGGACAACCTGAACCGGTCGAATGGTAGCATCCCAAGCAGCTATATTCACGGATTTCGAGGAGTCACAAAGAGAGAAGACGATTTTAAAGGCAACTTCAAGGAGAAGAACAGAAAGACGAACACCCAGCCAAGTAAGTCAACCGTGAACAAGCGACCGAGCAGGCCGCGAAACGTGGGAAACTTTAATCCAGTTGGTTAGAGTACTTCCAGTTTCTTTTCTCGAAATCAGCCGTGTATCTGATGTCGTCCTAAAAGAAGTATTCAATGAATGGCAGTAATACTTTTTGCTGATATAAGACTTACCACTGCACTTACCATTTTTTTAAAATGCATTCGCCAAATACTTCTTTGAAAGTAGAAGCGGAGGCACTGTTTGCTATAACTCATTGCAAGTAGTTGCGTCACTGCTAACGTGTCACTTTTTTTCAGTAACGTAGTATGTACTCGTTACTTTTTCAAAACAGTAACGTGAAGTGTACTTAGGTTACTTATTTCAAGAAATGCGTAACACAGTAACGTAACTCGTAACTTATTGTCAAGGATTAATAAAAAAAACTTAAATTTCTTCGTGTTTTTGTTTCCAAGTTATGCGAACTTTTCAGTTTTTTGGGTGTTTTCTTTTGCGTATTTTTACGTGAACGTTCAGGTGAAACCGTAAGAAAAATATAATCTAATATTTAATTTAATGTTTTCTGAAATACAGCGCTCATGGATAGCTGTACCGTCAATATAGTGAAACAAGTTAATTTATAATTTATAAAGTAACGCAATAATAAAATCGGGTTACATTTTATCAGTACCGGTAACAGAAACGCGTTCCTTTTCTTTTGGGGAAACGTAGGTCGATAACTCGTTAAATTTATTTTCAAGTAACGTGTAACGTATTTCGTTACTTTTCTTCGGAAGCTCCTACAACACCGAGCGAGGGTGAGCTGCATTGGGGTAGCAGTACAAAAATTACTCGAGTAGACTTACGGCTGCTTAAGGTGTAGGAAGGCGAAAGTCACTCAAGGACGACGCATCAAAGATCGACTTCTGATGAGCGACGCGTACGAGAGGTGACGTCTAGGACGACCCTCAGGACGACGTAAAGAACGACGTCAAAACGAACTTTTAGAACTACCTCTTAGACACGTCGAGAAGGACCTCTAGGACAACTTCTTGAACAACCTCTAGGACGACCTCAAGGACGACGCCTAGGATGGCGTCGAGAACGAGCCGCTAAGGCAAGCTAGGTGGCTTTGCATTAATATACCGTGGATTTTGTTAGTCGTTGATGCAGGCTCTTGCCTTCTGAGTGGAACATTTATTCTAATGCCCTTGGAGCAGTATGCTTGGTCGGCGCTCAACTGCCGAGCTGGCATTTTCAAAAGTTTCGCGCTGTACGCATCGCATATCGCAAGGGTAATTACTGAAACTGAAAGGCGTAATAATTTTCCAATACTCACCCTTAGTTGCTGCAATTGCCATGGTACTTGGTGCCATCAAAAGCGTAGCAGTTGGCGTCGTACTTGGCATTGTACGTGCAGTTGTTGTCCCTGTTGGCACTGCAGCCGTTCTTGTAATCGAAGTTGGGCTGGGTAGGTATTTAGACGAGTTGGGAGATCCACCGGGCAAGTCACTCGGATACGTGATGTCGTCATTCTCTGTGCCATGAACGGAGGAGAAACCGGCGTAGGCAAGAGCACTAGACAACAACTTAGTTGTCTAGGATTTGACTGATTTGAACTCTAATACGAAGGAGAAAATCTCAAGCTGATATTAAAACAAAGTCGCTGTCATCTTTTTAGAACTTTTACTATTTAAAAAAAAAAAAAACATCATCGGCTTTTACGAAACGAAAAAAAAAACAATTCTCAGGCTATTCACAAAAATAGGTTTTAATAGTTACTTCGAAAGATATTCAAAAACTGAAATTCACAACAACTGAGTATGTTACAAAACTAATTCAACTTTAACTGCTCCATTTTCTTTCATGTTTACACTCCATCTTATGAGTTGCGTGCAGCAGAAGCAAATGCAGATGCACGAGCGCGTTGCTTTGTTTTCTTCTCACGAGCACTCGCAAAAGAAAAGCATCTCTGAAAGCCGATACCGCGTCTCTTCCCTTCCATTGGCTGCACATCAACTCTTCAGAAATATAATTGTACAATTCCGTTTAGTTGCCGGCGCGGGCAAGTAATTTGATACTGCAGTTTGAGATTTACGTAGGCTCGAGGAAACAAAGGTATTCCACTGTTGTAATATTTAGTAATACAAAGCCCAGCGTGTGATATCCAGAACCCAGCACGCACCAGTATGACACTTTGCAAGGCGAACAAGTCATGCCCTATACGCACAAAAGCTGAAAGTGGCATAGGCCAGAATCTCGTTACTTGAACCGCCGTTAGTATAGAGTTTGTGAATAAAACGTTTAGCTTTGTCTGAGATATTGACTGCGTCATTTTTTTCCCGTGTATTAGGTTTGATAATGTTGATTATAGTTACTATTGTACACTAGAAATAACGGGGGGAAAAAAACGGGCCCTCACGGGTTTTCTAATCTCTCGTGATTCGTGTTTTTTCAAATTAAAATTTTAATCCTTTTTTTGTTTCATGCGTACACTGGAAGGCTCTACCCGACAAAACGCGGCTGAAGTCAGCTTGGGGGGGGGGGGGGATTGGCCTGGGAGGCTTATGTGAAGAGAAGCTCCAGAAAACAAAAGAAGAAAAAGAAGAACAGCCAAACATAGTATTACACTTTAAGCATTAACAAAAATATTACAGCAGTTAAAACATCTTAGAAAACATTAACCAAAATCGAAAACATACATTAAGTGTATCGAACAAGTAAGATCAAATGCGAGATTTGGGAAGTCGAATGTCAGGTATTTAACGATGCTGGAGGCGAAAAACGTATTTAACTGTGAAGCAATTCATAGAAGGTATAGATGCTAGTTACTTTGTATCTAGAAAAATAAATAGTTTGAAAGATAATCATACAAAACATTTTCAAGATAACGCAATTTTTTTAGAAGCCTTGCGCCTTTTGCACGAGTGATAACTTTACCAAATTGGAACGTTTACTCAGCGCATGAAGTATTTCTGAATTTACTGACTGGGGCTCTCCTCTGACGCTCGGGAAGTTGCTAATTGGAGGTATAATGTTACATGCAACTAAAATAGAAAATTTGAGAACAGATTTTAGTAAATTGTTTTTACTTATTGTTCCGACTAGCTCTTATATATTGTCCCCTTGCCCATTTGAGGTTTATGTGCAGAGAAGATTAGTTTGGCTTTACTGTTTCCATTTCATACAATCCCGTGAATCCCATAGATACACGAATATTGTTTGCATCATAGAGAATACGGGAAATCACTTAGAATGATTATACGCCCTGTGGATTTACAATATCACGCTTCCACATGAATGTTGCGAGTTATGATGGCGTGTGGAAATGGTGAATAGTAAAATTCTAATAAAGCGCATGGAAGATATTCGAATCTGTTTTGATGAGGTAAGCGGTGTAGGTTCTAGAAGCGAAGTGGAAATCTCAGCACGATCTTATTGTTTTCTGTAAATTAAACTTCAAAGTGGCTTTGAGTGCCAATTTGTTTTCCCGAAAAAATGACAAGGTTTTGCTTTATTAGTAATATGTATTCTAAAGGTCAATACAATAACTAAAACTATGAACAGCCTGATCTAAAATGGACTTAATACTCTTAAGTAAGTTTAGTCAAGACGAACCTAGACAGCGGAAACCTTAACTAATTTGAGTGCATATACCATCTAGAGTGTCTGCGCGTTGATTGTTTTCACACAAAGAAAAACGAAAAACAGTGATCGTTATTTACTGCGAAATCTTTAATTACAATGGTAAAATATGTTTAGAACTAAAGCAAAATCTGAGATGTGAGAGAGGGCGGTGCAATCGCTTATCACCTCCTATAGTCAGATGTCACACTGCAGGCTTCATTCTTATACCTAACCATTTCTTTATCTCGCCGTTTTCCTCCATCGACCTGAGTGCTTTGCTCTCCAAGCACTTCCCAAGAATGGTAGAGTCCAAGATGCGTACAGAATGCACATGTGACGGACTAGTTCTCGCAGCTCTAGTGTGTCTAGATTCCGGAGTGTTTCCAACTACGCGATCGAGGTCATGGGTTCTATGCTCCGCGCTCGCAATATGAACTGCGAGAAGGTGA
Source organism: Ixodes ricinus (assembly GCA_037355805.1). NCBI lineage: Eukaryota > Metazoa > Arthropoda > Arachnida > Ixodida > Ixodidae > Ixodes > Ixodes ricinus. Next base: position 10,304 of record JAZHYW010032453.1, on the reverse strand, counting down.
CGACAGTGTTTATTGTCTTCAAGTGCCTCCACCTCTTTGCCGGCTTTCCTTCAAGCCTTGTCAGACTACGATTCGCAGTTGGAATACTTGTAATCGAGACACTATATACAATTCTGCAGCTAGGCTTGCAGGCTACTCATTACAAGTGATAAAATTACTTCATATAGATTACATTTCAGTCTTTTTTTTAAATTATCACGTTTATTGTGAAGTGATGGCAATAGTAGCTCGATTACTCCTGGAATTTCAAAAAGTATTGGAACTGTTACTATACATTCTACCCCTAATATCCAATGGTTCCTTTGTTCGTACAAGTTTGCAACCAAAGTAATCTAAGACACAAGTCTCAAGCAGAAGCGTGGTCACCAAAATTGTTGGATTAAGACGATAAGTATTATATCCTGGGGAGATTCTAGCTCAATATTAAGCAGTACGAGAGCCCCACCGTTTTCAACCCGGCAGAAACATCGGTCTCCTGGAAAATTTGAAGTAGTCGGAATAGTATCGGTCACTTTTTCATGTAATGGCCAATTACTCGTCTTTTCGGGTCAGCGAGTAATATAAAAAATATAACATTTTAATCGAGAGCACTCGCAATTGTAATCAATTACTTCTCTTGCGTAACTTGTACGAAACCACTTGCTAGGGCGTGACGCCGCCCAGCGGAGAACAAGAGGAGGAGGGTACGCGCGAAGGGAAGTTAACGCACTCGGTTGCAGCTGCTGATTGCACATTTCCGGCTGTGTGCAGTTTGTTTCCTAAATAAATTTCTGTGGTGGAATCGCCACCCATATATGATATGCGCATCAACTCACCATGAGTTTCTGCACCAATGTAGCAGTAAAAGTTTAACTATCCCAAGCGGCACAAGAATATTAGGCGAGTATCTACACAATATTGTTGGCAAATACTCAGAATATACGGTTCTTCCCATCCACACGATGTCTTGACAATATCGTTTCTAAAACGGGGCAGTACCAGCACAATATCACTGGGGTACCGCCGCCGTCAGGCTGAGTATCTACCGGACGCCGAGTATATCTATAGAGTACTAGCACCGTCGGCTGAGTGCACGCCGGACGTCGCGTGTTAATCCAAGCTCAATCGAGTCGTCGGAGTACCCGCCGGATATCGCCCGTATATCCATAGAGTACTTGGAACGTCGGCTGAGTATCCACCGGGCATCGCGTATGTCAATCGAGCTGGCGTGTCGTCTGAGCACCTGCTGGATATCGCGCGTATATCTATAGAGTACTTAGAGCGTCGGCTGAGTATCCGCCGGGGGTCGAGAATTGCAATTTTGTACTGGCAGTGTCGTCCGAGCACCCGCCAGATATCGCACGTATATCTACAGAGTACTTGGAGCGTCGGCGCTATAGTCCGTTACAACTCAAGATGGTAGGGCGAGAGTAAGACAGGCCGGAAAGGAGGAAGCAGACGGAACGCTGCAGAGAAGAGAGGGGGAAACCTCCTTCCCTCTTTAACGTACCGTCTGCTTCCTTCTCAACGGCCCGTCTTACCCTCACCCTACCTTCTCGAGTTGCAACGGACTACAGATACCGCCCAATTTATGTGCTGCAGAAATATTTTTATTTGCTCATGCCACCATCACGCTTCGAGCTTTTTTGGCACCTTTATTACACACACATGTAGATACATTACGCATACCACAAGCATCAGCTGAACATATACATTAAGCGAATACACATACACGGCACATACAAACATCAGCCCAACAGCACACTAACCACCACCTCCTAGAAATAATCCCGCAGCGCTCTTCTCGTGACGTCGCAACGGAAGGCCATCGGGGGCGCGCGACGAAGCGAAGGCGACGCGCGTGGATCGACCGTCGTAACGCGCTTCTTAGTAGCAAAAATGAATGCTGCACATAGACACTGGTCTAGAAAACATTTTATTACACGGGCCAAACATTACACCGCTAAATAATCGGTACGAAATGGCACGAGGTATGCGTATAAGACGTATATAGAAAAATATGATTGTTTTAAGTCGAAAACTATTGAGTCGCAATTATTTCTGTAGGAATGCATGTTTTATACAGAAAGACTTCGGCAAAATGGTGAGACACGCAGTGATTGGACACAACAAAATAGATCACTGTTAAAAATCAGGTAGACGTAGTCAACGCGGGCACGGCTAGACAAGTGTCATTTACGATCATGTAAGCGGCTGTTATCGCGTGCATGCAGTCACTGAATTCTTGCATTATACCCCGGCCACATGGCAAAATTATTGTAATTTCAATTGAGTGACATTATGGGGTCGACAAATCAGTTTGCGACGGTCGTATAATCACTCAAGACCGCGATCTGATGAAATCCCATATCGTTTAATGAGAATATATTAACTTTTCCGTGTGGCAGGGGTACAAAACTTACGATTTAGTCAACTAATTTACTTCTCCCTATGGGCTTGAGCTGCCTTAGAACAAAATATAACTTATTTTGTATACAATAAAACTGTTACCTTAATACAGTTAAGATTCTAGTATAAACGCGGTAAAGGGAATAAAGTAACATTAGTATAAATATACACATAAGCACCAACAACGCACTTTCAATAATCACAAACTTGTTATTCACCTTCCAATAAAAAATAGAATATTACCACGCATATTTACAAATGTTGACGCAACAGCACGCGAATAACGACGAAGAATTAGATTCCATTCTATCTCAAGATTTAAAAAAAACATCGACCGCAGCACTTCGCTTGCGTCCTACATGACCAAGAAAACCCGTAAATAAGTTGTTTCTCACCTGTCTATCGTATCCATACGTCCCGCTCTATCCGCCACGAAAACATTTGAACACGAACTCCAAGAAGTCTCTTTGTCGAGAGAGGGGTCTATCGATAATGACCAGTGTCATCGTTGACTAGTTGGCAAGTTGTCACACATGTCACTCAAACCGTTGCAGGACTTGTTCCGCGAATCCACGTAAATGGCGTAATATCAAGCGAAAAAAAAAAAAAAACGGCAAGCATTTGCAGATTTGGTCGTCTCGGAGAAGCCGCGTCGAGTTCCCACGGCGTTGGAAATCATCGTTTTCTCAATATCCCCTCTGTCCGTCGATGTCTCGCTGCCTCCAGGCCGTCCCGTCCGAGGAAAAATCTGCCTCCTGGTCTCCGCACCATACCGTACGCCCAGCCCCTGGCCCCGTTCTTCCTTCCTTTTTGTTCCCCTCCGGCGTCGTCCATTTCCTCCGCAGAAATGGTGGGCAGAACTTGAGATCTTTCCAGTCGGAGGCTCTGCTGGAATGTCCCTCGCCTGGTTCTGTTTCCGTTTGCTTGGGCAATGTGGTCCTTTTCTTGCTCGTGGTGAGGGGAAGGAGGCCAGCAGATTGTCACGTCCGAAAAGGGGGGGGGGGGGCCTTCTCCGAAGCATGTCGCGATTGCCATGAGTCACCGCCCGTTGCCTCTCGCTTCTTGAAACACGCAAACACACCCACACACCCGCGCGCGCGCACCTAACCGGACCTTGCGTTGGGCCCGAGCGCCCTGTTTCGAAGAATTAACCAAAGACGGGTGCGTCAAACTGTCTCTCTCCCTCTCCCTTTCCAAGTTTGCTTTCCAAGGCGCCAGCTAGTCTGGTCACGTGAGGTTGACCTAAAAAGATTGGAATCCCTCTCCCTCTTATTATGCCTCCTCTCTCACTCGTGTCGTCCCGTCTCTCTCCTCTCCCCTTCCAAGTTATCTTTTTGGGAGAAAAAAAAGAAACAATATTCGTGCAATCGTGGTTACCGGGTTTGCATCGGTGCAATATAATAGATATTCTGTGGACATCGGCCGTGTCGAAATGGTACCGGCTTTCTTTCAATATCATTTTCGAATCGGCCGAAAATGCCTAATACTGCGCAGTTATTGCCGATTCAAAAACGATATTCAGGGAAAACACGGTTCGTGTACCATATATATCATGGTTGCGTCGTCGCAATATAAGAGATATTCTGTCGACATCGGCAGAATCAAAATGGTACCGGCACAATTTTACCGATATAATGGAGAAGTCGGCAATACTCGCACGACTTTCCCGACCCGAGGCGAATATCGCTCAAATATTGTGTGCTGCCTGGGATATATCTAATTTCAAAACAAAAACTAGTCTCACTCAGAAAGTACAACCGATTTCCGAACATTTCTATGACACAATCGTGGCCGACCAGGACCAAGAATACACGGAGCTAAATGGAGCAACCTGCCAAGAACGAACCCCTTGTTTGTAGTGAACATTTGCGAAAATCACCCTACTCCTTTTGAACAAGCTAACATTTAATGTTCTATACCTTAGTGTATATGGCTCGAACCCCTAGCGCTACATTTGGGCAAAAAGCTGAGCGTTCAGCAATGCGTAGTTTAGTTTTGCTGAGAAATAAATGTTGCAAATTTTTTTCAGCGGCCTTCTGTAATTCAGACGTATTTGCATTACTTACCGGTAAACAAGAAGAAGAGCGACCACCATTGCTCCGATAAGGAGCAGGAGGAGGAGAGCTACCCCCACCATTGTGGTGTCCCTTAAAAAAAAGGACAATATAAAGCATGCGCGATACCTTTCTTAGCATGCCCACTAATATGGAAGTATGGGCACTGTTGGACGGGTTATTCTCCAATCATTTTCGTGCATTATATCCACTCATCGTATATCATATATATTGTTACGAATGAGAAGTGATGAGGCAAAGAATATCAAGTAAAAAAACGAAAGCATTTCGAAACACATTCGCGAAGCCGTCCTGGAGAACTCGCCTCCCCCTCCACCCCGCCCAACAACGCTCCCCTCCCCCTCACACCAACAAAAAAATTCCAATGGAGGGATTAGCCACCGACACCCCGCCCCCTCCCCCCCCCCCCTCAACCCTTCTTCTGGCTACTCGCCTGAGTAATACGGAAACAAATGAATTGCAATTTCATGCAGGAACTATTCGTAATCATCAATAACCACCAGTCTGATTACACATCCGTAACGTCTGGCGTCCCCCAGGGCACCGTTCTGAGTCCCCTACTTTTCCTTATTTACATTATTGACCTTCTCTCTTATGTTTCCTGCAATTTCCGCTTATTTGCTGACTATTCTGTTGTGTCTCGTAATAATAATTATTTAAGTGACCAGGCATCACTTCAAAATATTCTTAGTAGTGTTCGAACCTGGTACAATGTGTGGCAAATATCATTAAACATTAGTAACTGTACATTAGATTTCCTTTCATCAGCGCTATCACGCGCTACCCTACGCCTTTTCTATCAATGAGACGATAATTCCCAAACCACTAAGTTATTTATACCTAGGTGAACACATCTCTAAAACATATTTTGGGCACTTCATATTACCCAAGTCCTCCTGAGTCTAACAGTTTACTCGGACAACAAAAATAGCACATCCAATTCGCACCATTAAACTTTATACATGCCGCCAATAAGCCACTAATCCGCCAAAGCTAGAGGACGGTGCCGCTATATGGGACCTATACTAAAATTACCTTAGTCATCAATTAGAAGCATATCAAAATCGTGCACTCAGGTTTATTTTCTCTAGCAATTCATATTAAATAAGTGTCAATGGCCAAAAAAAACGTGCTCAACTGGATAACATTTCAATTCCCAAATATATATTTTACACTAAGACTCTTCACAAATTCTATTATGATTTCCAGCCAAATTCACCGTAAATCATGCCTTCCCCACGAACTCATTCTCGTACCGGTCTTCCAATCAACGTGATGCGCACCAAAACTAGAGACAGTGACCTCGTCTGCCTAATTTTTTCCACGCGTACCGAAAGAATGAAATGACATTCCCCCAGCATCGTTTCCTTATCTTATACCTCTGTCAAACGTGCGCCTAAAATGACCTTTTCTCCAAGGCGCCTTTAGGGTTTTCTAATGACCATTACGTTCTGCCTTGCCAGGCAGCTCAAGTAAATGTCATTTACACGATGTTTAATGGAATTGAAGTCTGGTAGCCCGGTTCAAACGGATTAATAATGTTTACGCCAGAAAAAAAACAAATTTTGGCGATATAAATATTTTTCAAAGTTATTCCTAAGCAAACAATAATTAAAAATGACAAAATTATGAGTTCAGGGATTTTTCTTTTTGGCAATTAGTGGCAAACCTGGGCGTCTCCCGCTCACTTTTACCTAACGCAGCTCAGTGCTCCCATTCCTTTCCGTGCTTCTGTAACGCTTTTCCCCTGTTCGGTTCGGCGTCCTGCTGGCGCTTGAGGTTCATCGTACGCGTCGGAGGTCCTCCAACCGATCCTTTTAAAGTCGTATCAGCTCCCAGGTCGCCTCAACGCTCCAATGGAAGAGCGGCGACCCCTTCCGACAAGTGGACGTTCCTCCGTCATTTGGCTTTTCGGATCACGCGATAGTGGAGATACAGAAATATATGTATGTAAAAACAGTATAATTTACAGTACGAATTACAATAGGCAATTAAAAGATTATAAAGTATAAATAAAATAAATAAAAAAGCTAAATAACAATGGTTGCAAGGAAAATGGAGAGAAGGAAAACCGAAGTGCCGAAGCCGACGACGCGAGCAGGCGACGACAGGGCCTACTGATAGCTGGGGCCGTGAGTACAGAGAACTATTCGTAGAGCGAGGTTTGTACAGAACATATGCGAAACACGTTCTTTTTCAATAATAAAACTGAAAAAGCATCGAATTTAGATATCCGTACCATCTTTTATTTCAATTCGCTTCTCTAGTGTAGACCACTGCTGACGAGAGTAGGCCTTTAGTAGCCGAAATGGAAGTTACGAGAAAACAGGTTCACGAAAAGCACCTTTGCGCGAAATGTCATTTGAGTTGCCGTGCGGCACTGCGTAAATGGCATTTGCATGTAAGCATCCTTTGGCGTAAAGGTCCTTTTAGTTGCCCGTCTGCAGGGGTATTATTCTCTTCGTTCCAAATAGAAACCGAGCGAAGTCAATCTCAATGATGCCTCATAGTTGAAAAAGAAAAGGGAAAGCAAACGAAGGTGTCTTTATAATGTTTTGTTTTTGACTGACTTCAGTTGAACCATGTCTACTTTCATGTGTCATTCTATTCCTATTGTTCTTGTTTTCTTTACTAATTTCACAAACGCGAGTGTTGAAACCTTCTGTAATACCCTCCTTGAAAGGGTCTTGAAGGTCAATTGAAATAAATACATAAATAACTAAATACTGACGACCGAACATCGCCAGGTGTTTTTGGCTGCTCGTTCTCAATGAAATTCGCCACTTCGGTGTATTCAAATCTCCGAAGCTTCCGAAAGGGTCGTTCTAAAGTCGTCGCACCAATATCGGAATTGAGCGCCATAGTACTGAAAGCGTCCCTCGCCAATGTAGGCGTCTTTGACGCTGCGCTGGCAATGCAGCTATCAATAACAACACTCTCTAATTTATCTTTAATTGAATTGCTGTTGTTGCGTATTGAAATACACGAAAATAATTTTAATGCCGCCAATCCTCTCACCGCATGTGATGGCGTGGCGAAGACGTGCGCTTATTTCGCCGATGTGGGGAAAAAAAGCGCCTAAGTATTTAAGAAATGTCTCTATACAGCTACCCGTCATCAGCGAATTTAGGTCCGCTCCACAAGAATAAGAAGGTCAAGGAGAAAATGCTCAACGTGTGAACCAAAGTAGCGGCTCTCCCAGGATGCCTTGGCATCAGTCGTACCGTAAGAGGGCACCGAGGGAAGCAGGATGATGGTTGGGAGTTTAGAGGAGAGAGAGGAGAGAGGGCTAGGGAATGAGAGGTATAAACTAGGGGAGGGATGGAGAGTGCGGAGGGGGCATAGTTTTCGGGAGAGACATAAGACAGCTGGCAGGGGTAGGGATGAAGGGAGGTGGGCCGAGAAAGGAATGCGTGGAGGGAGGAGAAGCAGAGAGGAGGAAGACCAGAAAAGGAGAGTAAGTTGAGGGGAGAGATAGGGATTGCAAAAGTGGTGAAGGGAGGAGCGAGAAAAGGCAGAGGGGAGTTGTTTAAGTGTAAGAGGAGGCACATGACGTGTACATATCCTTTGACATCAACCTCCCCGCTAAATTTATCTGGGAAACTGAGATTGATCTGTAGGTTACGGGACGTCTATTTTCCCAGTAAAATTAGCGGGAAACATAATTTTTGTGTAGTTCAGGTGGCGTATATTCTCCCCTAAATTTTGCGTCAAATGTAACGACGGATTCGTGCAGGATAAACGTTACGAGATTTAGGAACGTGGGGTTTTGTTAAGAAGTATTTCGTTCCTTCAAAACAAAAATACTTATGAATTTTGCTTTCCGCAGAACACGAGACAAAATAAATCACGGCCAATGTTAAAATGATTCGAGCGACAGACGAAACTCACAACTGAATTAGAACCAAACACATGATGTTCACGAGGACCATGTTAATGACGCTTCACTATGCCTTGCCAGAAACATGCCTCCGACTGCTGTGTTTAGGGTCGCGTATCTCCCATGTATTTGACGTGTTCCCATCAGCCCCAAAGTTGCAAAAAATGACGTCAAGAAAGAAGGAGTGCATTGGCGCCAGATATCGCGATTCTGGCGGTTGGCCGTGCGAGTTTTGGCAAAAATCATTAACAAACGCCAGGCGGTCGTCACGCTTCATAACTCCTGACTGCCGAAGCATTCCGTGGAATGCCAAGCTGTAGAGCTTCGTGCAGCTGAATACGCGTGTGCCACATCCACAACCGCTGCTCTGACCTCGCGAAGATTGTGGCCGGCTACAGCATGACACTTTTATGACGTGAGTAAGCAGGAAATCGAGCAACCGCTTTTTAGGAGCGAAGCTCATTAGGGGTTAGCCGTGTCCTTATGTCCGTCCAGCGTCTGGCGTCCGGTGCTCGTGCTCCTGCTCGTGACCTCACATGCTCACGAGCACGTGAGCACGTGCTCACGTGCTCGTGTAGGGCAAAAAAAAGTGAGAAAAAATGATAAAGAAAATGAGGAAAAAAATATGTTTGCGAAGTCAACAGGATTCGAAACTGTGCGGGGAAGCCAAAATGGATTTCTAGCACATCGCCTTAACAACTCGGCCACGACTGCGGGACGAGAAGGGGGCTCTCAGATGTGGTAGCCGAGAGGGCGCTACGGTCAAATGCTCGAATCCGTATATAACCACGGTTCATACCACACATTCTATATCTGACATGGATGAAAACGAACGAAAGGCTTGGCAAGCTGCGGCTCAGCGTCTACGCAGACAAGCACCATTAGACCCTCGCCCCAACCAATATCATTCACCGCATGGAGATGCAGTAATTTTTTTCGTCTAAAGTAATGATGTAATTTAATTTAATATTTTTGACCAAGAGTAATTAAAATTGCAAATGATTACTTCGTCTTCGAGTAACGTGTACGAAAGCTTCTACGTACACGTTTCATGGACACAGTTAACACACCAGTCGAATACGCGTACCCGGCATCATAGTTTCACTTAGGCATTGTCATTGCGCAGGTAGCAATTTTAGATCCAATCAATGTATGAACTTTGTCACTCACAGAGTACCTTCTATTTTTCGCCCTCACTCGTTGTCTCGTGTTCAGCTGGAAAGCAAATTGCGAACCCCTATTAATCTGTAGATTACCGTACTAGATTTTACTAATTAATCCCCTTGTAGTGGCTGACCCAACAGATCCCCGCAGAAAACGAGGAAATTCTGGAGACTGAAGACCAGCATATCCTGGTGTTCAGGGAACTTGGACGTCTTTTGATTTACATAGATTTGTGTATATAGTTCTCTCCAGTAAATAAATTGAAGGAACCTTCGGTGCCTTCACCCACATAATGTTCAAGCTATTCACAGTTACAGTCGAAAAGCTAAACCAAGAGTGCCTATTCTTTATTCTTACCTTGTATCTGAAAACAAAAAACAATTATTTAGGATCAGAAGTTCTCGTGGTTCAATACTGGAAGCGCCTTTTACGCAACATAACGAAAGATTTCCTACCTTCTTGTCGCGAAGGAGAGTTGTCAAGAAGCATGATATCACCAAACACAGACGCTGCAGTAAGCAATAAATCAGAGATAATAAACTCTACAGAAAGATACCCTACAGAAGTACGAATATATTGGTTTTCTTTTGAAATAAAATCTGAACTGGAATGCACATATAATAAATGTTTTCTATAAAGCGCAAAAAACGACACTATTACGGATGGTGCTGCATGCCTGTCCAGAGCTCAAATTACAACATGGAAGTCAAAAATATTAAAAACCTTGGAATTGAGCCCGTAAGTGATGACGTCACCACATTGCGTCTGGGTCCAAACAAACGGTTGCTAGGGACGTT
>JAZHYW010032452.1:0-29811 GCA_037355805.1 Ixodes ricinus | reverse complement strand
CGCGCTCTGTACCTTACCAATACTAAGAAACCGAATTTGGTTTGACTTAATTGGAACTCTCGAGATGATTTTTATTTCCATTCGAATCCGATGAATAAAGAGCGACACGTAAGTCTTAGCCACTCAAAGTGACTTTAGTAGCCACGCAGATAAGCGGAGTGACGATTGCATGATAACATCCTCGGCGAAGCAGAACTTTTTCAATAAAGTTTGCGCATGTTCAGCGATAACTTCTGGCTCGCGACGACGCATTTTCCAGCTCTTGCCTTTCTAAAAGCGGATGTGAAGGAACTCAATATAAAAAAGCGACTCTCAAAACAAAAAGAAAACAAAATGCGTCTTTCGATTTTGCTAGACTGCATTATGTGCGACCAATACTCTCAAGCGACACAAATGTTTTAAAACCATTTTTTTTCCTTGAATTTTTTTCTTGTTTTTTTCTTTGGGGGGGGGGGGGAAGGGAGGAGGGGATTTAGTGCTTTGAAAGTCCTAATAAAACCAAAATAGAGCCAAAAGCGAGCTTCTTTTTCCAGATCTCTGGTTGACCTTGGCCCTCTAGTTCACCAAAAAGTGCCAAAGTTATGCTTCACAGTTGCTAGTTCGCTGTCATTTGGCATCTTTAAACCTAACTTGCCAAACAAGTGCCACGTTTTAGGCCTCACAGCATATTGTTTGGGTTCCTGCGTGGCATTTTTTTGCTGACGTCTGCCACTTTGGCAATTATGTGGTGAGTCAGATAAAAGCCAAGAAACACAAAAGTAGTGTGGCACTCCTCAAATGGGAACAAAACCAAATTAGGCCCAAGTTAGGTGTGCCTAGGATTGCCAAACTTAATGTTCTAAGTTGGGCGTTTTCTCTGGCAGGCTTCCTGGGTGAACGGACATTGACGAGTTGTTCCGCAGGTTCCCGACCGATGGCCCCGGATAAGCAGAGATGCAAAGCAGTGCAGCGATCGCTGAAGGCCATGTCCCTAGACCTCAACGTGCATTTGAGATACACGGAACATGCAACTGTTTTGGACAGCGCCTGCGCCATCACTATAATAACAAAAAAAATGTAGAAATATGTATTCTTTATAGCTGGTTGGCAAGTCATAAAAAAGCTTTATTATCTTTTCACATTTACAGAAAAGGCTACCAATGTTTTCCGGATAAAAGAAAAACTTACACGCAATCTGGTGAACTATCTTCATAATTATAAACCCCTGACTTAAAAAAAAGATTTACAAAAAGAACATACGGTAAAGTGGTAACTGCCGCGATGATTGTCGACGGCCAACTGGACTGATCCTACCACCGTCAAGCAAGCCGATCGGAGCCCCCAAGACACCCTGCGGCCAGGCTTATGAGCAGAAAAAAAAAAAAATGTCCTGGTAAGGTTTTTTTTTATTTTTCTTTCGCTAGCCCGACAACTCTAGGGAGTTCTCACGATTCACGTGTCTAGGTTAATGGTTTGTTATTTTACATTCATGTTACGTACCGTTTTCGCCAGTGTTTGCTTTTCAAACGCGTAAGTGCATCTTTAAAGTTGCTTTTGCGGAAGTGGTGTTGTCTGGGCTGTACAGATTTTTCTATTCACTTTTAAGGCTGAAGGTTCTTCTCGATAACGTCGGTTCTTACCGATTTAAGCATTTATTTGCTACACATTTTCTTAAATATGGGGGATTCGAAGCGTGGAATAAAACATCGTGCACCGAAAAGTTCTGCACGAAATTACGAGAGTAACATTTTGCTAAAATAGGAGTGATTTTGCTTTTTCGGATGGTTTCCAGGAAGTGGCTAATTGAAACTTGGTGATCTCTAGCGCTGTTTACAATTCAGTATAGTTCATATCGCAGGGAACAATACACCATTAACTTTTCTTTTTATTTTTGTGTCTGCTGTGCGTTATTTTGGCCGGGGTTCAAGAATAAATAGCATGTAAAGCTGAGCAATTATTCTGTAGCCCCTATTTCTTACAGTTCTTTCACTAGAGCTCATTCTCGCAAGCTCATGAATAAATAGGATAGATAGATTGGATTTAACTAAATACGGTAATTATCAAAACACAAATGTAACGTATAAGTAGCGATACGTTACACTTTTTTAAACTGTTACCGGAACGAGTTCTTTTCTCTCAGATAAATTTTGCAACGGGAACGCGTTCCAAGAATCAGAAGGAACGAGGAACGAGCTTTCGTTCCTCTTCTTGAAGAACGTGTACAACACTGGTCAGATAATTAACTACAATTTGTTAGATAACTCTTTTATTAGTAAAAATAGACATATGGTTCCAATTATAAACTTGCTGAGCGTCATCAAAATCCGCTAAGTCAGTAAATTTTAGGAAGACTGAGGGTGTGGGGAAGTACCTTAGTGCGTTAAAGTTACTACTCCTGCAACAAGCACAAGGCTGGGGTGAGAAGACACGGTTGATAAGAGACGCCAAAACCGCCCGAGCGCGTTTTCTCACCGGTAGTCTTGTTCCTGACATTTTACGATGGTGATTTAAGAGGCTCCGCCGTGCTTCTCACGTACTTCAGGTTGCTTCCTAATATTGCGTCCGATCTAGTGATTTTCGATTACGTCCAGCAAGTTTCTAATTAAGAACATATGTTTATTTTCAATAATAAAAACTTGCATTCACATTTTTAGTTAATTAGCCGACTGATCGTTACAATTAGGCCCCTGTACTACCGCCGCAAGGCCGTATAACTCAACTTCAGAAACCATTTCAGTGTAGCTTTCCCACCTTTTTTAAACGAATTTATTGAGCTTAAGAAACAAGATCCTGGCTCGCGCGTCGAAGCTGCCAGATAAAGTCCTACCCTCGCCTTGGTTGCAAGCGGCGCCACCAGGTGGCTCCTCGATATGCTGGGAACAAACGCAAACACCTCGAGGAGAGTAGTGTAAGGTTGTTGTCCCGGACTTCGATGGGAACTCTAGAGGTATCTACTGTCGGGGACCGGGGGACCAAAAAACGACGCTAATTGATGGAGCGCTGGCTGTAGGTGGCGAGGACTTGGAAGAGGGACGACCAAAAAGCTTAGTGTTCCGGTAGAACAAAAAAAACGATTACTTGAACCTTACTGGAGTACACGGTGCAATCAAGCGACTAAAAATAACTGGCCTCACGGGCTTACGATGGCAGACGCGGGGTCAAGTGCCCTACCGCGCACAGTGTGAAGCTAGGCTGAGTAGCCGGCAAAGGAGGTCTGCTGCGTACGGCAGGTTACGCGGCGAGCCGCGGGAGGAGAGCAGTAGGGGTCTCGCGAGCCCGTTCAAACTCAATGATTGTCACTCGGTCAGGGGTTCAGACAGTGCGCCAGAACCTGTCCCGCCCAATGAGTATGTTTTGTCCGAATCTATTTGGGCACATGTCCCGGCTACACTCTCGACCAATCGAACGAGAGGTCATTGCTGTTTCTGAGTGGGGGGCATTAAGATCGGGCTCTACGATTGAGAGTCTAAACACCGAGACACCGGCTTTGAAATGTTTATGCTCCGGAGAAGATACACTCCATTCTCGGTTTCGGCGAGAATCGTCGAAGCGTGCCTCACGATAAACGTCCTCTCATCACAGAAGCGTGGGTGGGAGCCTCAAAGTAAACGAAAAGCTCGCCAGCCGCATTTGTGCGTCCTGGGATTCTCCGTTTCGCGGAGAATCCCAACGATGCTGGGTCCACGCCGACGCGTACACACCCACACTTAAAATCTCAACACCCTTTTTCGTTTAAATGGCCTGCGTCCTCTGGCTAACCTTTTCATTCGTGTGAGGTGTTATCTAGAGGACATAAAAAGACTCGTGTAAGTGCTAACACCCTAAAAACAATATAGCGGCCCGTATGCGACAGGTGAGCTATATGAGTAAGGCTTAGCGATTTGTACGCGGCTTCTCGCCGGACTTCAGCCGGAGCGAGTTTATACGGCTCATACGCTCGTTTAATGTCATCTGTTGGAGCTAAAAAATATTCGAAACATCAGTCTCAAAGCGCCAACACCGTACGTAATACGAGTAAGACCGAAAGCGCTAGAGGCTGAATAGCGAGTTCGTCGCCGGAGTCTCGCTCAGCCGGCTCAATACCGGTCGCATTTTCATCGCATCAGGAGAGCTAATAAAGAAGCGATCGTTTTACAAACACTGGCACGCTGACTGTATTGAGCACAAAGTCCACTTGCCCACGAGCGACAATGAATAGCTCTGACTACCTTCTGTCGACAGCGGCTAGGAGGTATCGCACTGGTGCTCCTTGTGAGGCTCTTGATAAAATAATGTCGGTGCTCACCTTTCTGGAAACGTGTGTTTTATACTCATGGACGCTTGTGCGGGAACCGCGGCTTTCAGCACTATAGAACACGCAGAGGGAAAGCCACCTAACCTCCTCGAATTGTTACAATCAGGCACCATAAAAGGGAAGGGCTACCAAGGAATCAAGCGATCATCGCGATGGTTGGATTAATGTAATCTCCGATGATCAATTTTCGGCCCTCTAACAGTCATAGATCAGCAGCCGCAAGAGACTTGCAAAATTGGGCGGTGATTACCCTATTTAGCAAAACAAAAAAGGAAGTGCTAACTATGAAAAAAATCGCAACTGTTTTGATTGCTTGCACGATCACAGGATCATTCACGTCGCAGAAACACCCTACACACATCGCATAACACTGCTCTTACATGAAAAAAAAAGAATAAAGAAAAAAAGAGAAAAATATACACGCGGATACAAGCATTACAGAACAGTAACTCAACATCAGTACTTCCTACCTATACACCTTTTCCACAAGGGCACAGCCATCTTGAATGTCCTCACTTCTGGTATGTTTTAAAACATTGTTTTCATCGCTACACCATTGGAAGGTGTTCACGAAGAATACGCGGTTGTCACACATTCCTGTTTTGCCTCACCTATTTTTTTTTTTTTGCAAATTTCTGGGTGCAGTTTTTAATAATTCTTTCGTCCCCCTACCAGATACAGAACCCACGGTAACATGAGAACGAAGGAAACAAGAACGTCGATACAATCTAATCAATGACCCGATCGCGTTCATATATTGTACCATTTTACTGAAAGAGGGCGAGGAGAAAAAGAAAAAGGGCTGCCGGCGCTTTCCCCCTTTCTGGTTGTGTAGAAAGAGCGAAAGTCCCGGATGAGAGGCTTGGCCGGTGTTGGGTGGCTGCAGTGCCCCAACTTCGTTCGCGCTTTCTTCTCTGTTTTAAAACTCGCAAACTTAATTAGAGTCACGGGCTTTGATGGCGACAGTCCCCCGGTCATCGGGACACCATTGCCCGGTCATAGGGTGCACGAATAACGACGAAAGCGTCGAATACTGTCCGAGGACCTATGTAGCTTGCATGGAATCCGGCCAAGCGAGTACGGCTGCAATGTTTTTACAGCTCCATCGCTTTCCGCATGACTGGAACTGATGAACCATTTATCAGTTTTTGCTCGCAATGCGCCTATTTCAACGTAGCCGTGTTTAGTAATCAACAAGCGATACACGACACGGGAACCTCAATTAACTTTTGTAAACACCCGGAGCTACCACTAATCATTTCGCTGCGCTGCTTTTATCTTGCGTGTCCGTGTTCTTATATTTTCTTGTGGATGAACGACGAAGACGTTCAAGATGTACTATATCGAACCGTATTAAGCGTTAAAGCAGCGACGAATAATTTTACTATTTTATCCATTATTTTGAGTGCTCGCCTCTAATTTCTATCACTGGCGCGTTTGCTGCCGCTGTTGCCCCGTCGCCGCACTGGCGGATGCCATGACTCGAACAAAGAAACGTGCACACTGGGCTCGAAAACGGATTGAACACGAACACACACACAGACAGGACAGGACATACGCATAGCTGACTCTCAACTATTTAATACTTCTTTTTTTGTGAATGGAGCGCGCACGAACGCTGTCCGCCGATGAACATGGTGTACTCTAGAAAGGTACGTGCAGGGCCTTTTCGTGATAATTGCAGTTTCAGCTTGTAAAATTTTTAACTACAATTTATCTTAATATTGACATTTTTCAGTCGTGACATATTGACTCGATTTTATTATCTACAACACTTAGTTGAAGGCCATGCTCCGCCCCCGGGTGTTGTTGGAAACTGTTAAAAAGTTAGTTCTATCGGTTTTCCTGAATCGCGATCTCCTGCGAGATACCAGAGAGCCGGCAAATGCGCTCCGTGGAGTGCCGCTGGTGGGTTCTTTTCGTTGATCGGTCGATTTGAAGCGCTGGATATTCGCTGCAGGGTACGTCTCGTGTGTTCCGATCTCCGTTTTCCAAATAACTGGTTTGAGTTGAGCTAGTTGGTACATGTCTACTGAAAACAGCCTGAACACTAAACACTTACACACAGACAGGACAGAACATACACAGAGCTGGCTATCAACTATTTAAAGGGCACAGGGTAAGTCCTATGCTCCCCATGCATTTCCAGGCCATGTTGAGGAACATTTTTATCGGTGACTATTAGGAGTATTCCTGTCATGTATATATCATTTGTTCCAAATTTTGTGTTTTATCTCCAGAACTAGAATTATTTGAAATCGAAGTTAAAAATGGTTTTTCTCTCAATTTTTTGTATTCTATTGTAATTGAAATTTTAGTTTTTTTCATGTATTAAAAAAATTATAACTCAAAAACTGTTAGGTCCATATTTTTAATTCTAGTTCAGTATCTTTGAACACCTATGTAGGTGGTAGGAATTAGAAATCGACCCTCTATAATGTAAGGCTAAGGAAAAATGGTACTTTCTATGTACTAAAAACACTGTTTGAGATAATTGAGTTTAAAGTAAAAAAACTGTTGAATAACAAATTTCTATTGGCACCAACAGCCTTACAGTCATTTTTTCGATAGCCGGCAGCTTGGAAGGCATTGCTAAATTCATGTCTTAGCTTTTCGGCTTATCGCCTTGCTTGCCGGGCCTCTTTTGTGACCTGCCGTGTTGCTTGGTCTGTAAAGTATATTCGAGTGACGTCAACTTCCCTCAGACCCTGAGATGGTGTTCCACACAGGGTTCTATCCACAGGACTTCAAAACATTGGCTTGTGCATTGCTACCACCATTGAATTAAAGAACAGCATCCAATGCCGCCATTTTGTCGTTACAAAAACACAAACACTTGAAAGTACACATGGTACACACCTGGAAAAAACGTGCACAGCGTCTCGGGATTGTCTTCGTTGAAAAAAAGCTATGCAATAGTTGTCAGATAATTTTTTTAAAGATTATCTGTTACTGGACAAACTTTTAGGTCTGGTGTTGAATTTGTTTTGTGGGAAAAGTTGTTGATAAACAGGAAACGTATCCCAAAAAGGAGGCAGTGGTCACCTGCTACTTGCTTTCGGAAAAAGTGATTTCCAGCCCTAAATATAACTTCTTTCTAAGAACACTGTGACAATGGAAAATGTGCAGAAAGAACTAAACTTGTTAAACTGCAAAAAAACTCAAATCGATTTTTTTTCAATTTTGCTATACCCTGTTCCCTTAATACTTCTTCCTCCACCTCCTCTTCTTCTTAGTCCCTTTGAGCATTCTACGACTGCCGTCCGTCCGTCCATCACGCTGCACAGCAAAGAAAAACAATATCTACGGTGTGTTGCGGCTGTGGGCCAGTGACTCGTGAGGACAGTCATGGGAAGAGAGTTCTCGAAATATCCGCGGGATACCGATGTCAGTGACTGGAAGTAGAAATGTGAGGTTAGCTTAAGCATTTGCGGACAGTTTTTCAATTTTTTTTTCGATTTTCGTTTATGTAGTATATTGTTTTCTATTTTCGTCTATAATTTGTTTTTATATGCACTCTTACTATGCTTTGTTCTTTTCAAAAAAAATCTAAAAAGTGCATCTTATCTTGCAATCGTGGAATACTCGAAGAGACTAAGAAGGAGAGGAGGTGGAGGAAGAAGAAGTATTAAATAGTTGCATATACTTGTTTCAGCTTGGGTCGAACGCAGCCGATGCTACAAGCGCGAGCTCCGGGCTTCCAGCGTCCTGCCAAGCACGCGCGCTCGTGCAGTACAGGCACTGTTCAGGGCCACACGCTCGTGCTTGTAGCATCGGCTGTGTCTGGACCCAAGCTGAAACAGAAGTATAGTCAGCTCTGTGTATGTCCTGTCCTGTCTGTTGTGTAAGTAGTTAGTGTTCAATCCGTTTTCGAGGCCCAGTGTGCAAATATCTTTGTTCGAGTCATGGCATCCGCCAGTGCGGCGACGGAGGGAACAGCGGTAGCATGAACGCGCTAGCGATAGAAATTGGAGGTGAGTACTAAAATAGTGCATCAAATAGTAAAATAATTCGTGGCTGCTTTAAGGCTTAATGTGGTTCAATATAAGTACATCAAGAACGTCTTCGTCGTTCATTCATAAGGATATATAAGAACACGGACACGCAAGATAAAGCAGCGCAGCAAAACGATCGGTGGTAGCTCGGCTGTTTGCAAAAAGTTAATTGAGGTTCCCGTGCCGTGTATCGCTTGTTGGTTACTAAACGTGGCTACGTTGAAATAGGCCCATTGCGAGCAAAAATTTATAAACGGTTGATCAGTTCCAGTCATGCGGAAAGCGATGGAGCTTAAAAAACTTTGCAGCCGTAATCGCCTTGCCGGATTCCATGCAAGCTGCATTGGTCCTCGGACAGTATTCGACGCTTTCTGTCGTTAATCGTCCACCCTATGACCGGGCAACGGTAGTCCCGATGACCGGGGGACTGTCGCCATCGAAGCCCGTGGCTCTCATGAAGTTTGCGAGTTTAAAACAGAAGAAAGCGCGAATGAAGTTCCGGCACTGCAGACACCCAACACCGGCGAAGCCTTTCATCCGGGACTTTCACCTTTCTACACAACCAGAAAGGGAGGAAAGCGCCGGCACCTTTCCCTTTTCTTTCTCGCTCTCAAAATGGCGCTACCCACGATAAAACGGTCTATACCATCCTTTCTCGCATCGAATAGCCTAGTGACCACTCTATTCTTAGTAAAAATGTGAAGAGTTAAAGCAAATATTATTCCTTAATAATGTTTCCCTGAATTTGTCTTAGATAGGTACACACATCCCTTAATAACTTCTTACCGCATAGTGAATTATATGTGATACGCGCCTAACTTCTTGGTAACTCTGACATAAGTAAAAAAAGAAAAAAATGGTTTGGACATTGTCTGGCAACCTTACCACACCAGCGGTGCGGTTGCCAGAGGAGTCAGTGTCGCTGTCCGTGCGGGCACAGCTGGTGCGGCAGCGGCCCAGTGCACTCTGAGCGCGGCGAACGCGGTCGAGAGAACAAAGCGTCAGCTGCAGATCTGGACAAAGAAATCCTGCGAGTGGGCAGGAGATGGGCAGTGCTGAAAGCAATATAAGGATGTTATATTGCTCGCCCGTTAGAAAGGGAACAGCCTGCAAATCAGAATCGAAATTCCCGCCCCCGCCGTGGCTACGGCGACTTCAGTGGCTTCACCTTCGGAGGGAAATGTCATCTGAATTAGGTCTAAAACGCAGGCAGCGCAACATGGCGCGTTTTACGCACAAAGCTTGGCAAGTAGACAAAAACACTTTTATAAATATAACATAATGCCGTTGGATATTTTCATGCCAAACGTCCGGACGTTACGATCGACCCCTGGCGATTTCTAAAAAAATCATGGCCTTTTGCCGCAATGTCTGTAGCCATGCCCTGAAATATTTGTGGCGAAAACTTTTTTTGGTGACGTGAGCGCATTTTAATTTTTAAAAACAGCGTGAAACTAGGCATCACTCCTAATAGTTGATGAAAAATCAGCTTTTTGGTGAAACACCTCACACTATTTTCTTAAATTTGCACGGCTTTTGACTTACAATGTGGTCGGGCTTGTGAAGTTTTAATAAATTTAAATATTTTTATAAAACGAAAAAATTTTGAAAATTTTAACGTTTTCGCTATTTTATTAAAAAATATCTAATTGCTCCCGGACCTAATAGAACTTTTACCGATTGCCCTGAAGGTATATAATCTATAAGGAAATGTTTAAGCCCACTCAAATAAGCATCTCACAGTAGACAAAAATCCTGAAGTTGCCAAAAAGTGTGTTTTGACGCGTAAACAGCCGTTTATTTCACCCTGAGGTGGTCCAAAGTAAAAATACAAAATATGATGGGTTTGGAAGAACAATTGATAATCTTTTGATTCTGAAAGTTCAATCAGACTAATTTTTGTTTAAAGCGAGAAACAATTTTTGAAGATGAGCTCTCGCACCACAACCCGGCGTTGCTTCTTAACGCCTCTTCACCGCACAGCACGCCACCTGCGACGATAGCTGACACGATTAGGTCCAAAGAAAGAACGGTGGTTTCTGCCGCTTCCCCTTGTCCGTGTTTCCGGCTGCAGGGAAGAAACGGCGGGTATCGTGTAATAATCGGAGGGGCCGCTAGCGCGTTGCAATATGCAAGCCCGTTGCACGCCTTGTACCCGAGGGAGCGGCTCGAAACGCGATGCCTAAACGACGGGCAGCATCCAAGGGACCAGGAAGCTTCTCCATGCCATGCCATAGCGTCCCGGCCACCTCCGAGTCCCTAAAATAAAATTGAGTAGCTCTTCATCGTAACGTTTGTGCTGCATGTCTAACATATTTTTGTAGAAAAACAAATTTCCTGGGGTGAAAATGGCAGTTTGAACTAGTAAAAGGGAGTGGAACTACTGAGTCATTCAATAAACTGGTGAAAAGTAAGATTTTTACGCAACACTGGAGTATTTTTGCCCAAATTCCCTACGGTATTTGGATTGCTATGTAATAAGGATCATAGTCATGGAATTTGGTATGCTCCGACGCAGTTTTAAAAAATAAGGAATATACTAAGCGTTTTAGCATGTTTTTAGTTTCGAATTTCACAAACTATGGTTTTGCTGCAGATGCGACTGTAAATGCTCTTATTGACAGCTCTGTGAGATATACTGTAGTCAAAAAAGGTTTCGAAGCCCTACAGCTAAATACTCTTGAAAAAAAAAAAAAACTAAATTTGTGCAAAATTGCGTTTTGCCGTTTAAAGAGCCATCAATTCTGCCGTGAGGTGGCCCAAAGAAAAATACGTAACATGGTGAGCTTCTACAAAACAGTTTATTTCCTTTTTGTTCTTGAAAGTTTAATTAAAGTAATTTTGTTGTTAGAGGGGGAAAAAACATTTTGAAGTTGAGGTTTCGCGCCGCAACCTGGCGTCGTTCCTTGCGCCTCTTCTCTGCGCAGCACGCCACCGTCGAGCTCCGGCAAAGCGTGCGACGGTGTCGCGAGTGTGCGCACGCAGGTAGAAAGCAGGACCTCGAGTTGCCGGGTGTATCTTGGTGTGAAGAGGCCTTTTTCTACTCTTGTTGCTTTATGGCTTTTCCTATTTTGACCGTTTTGCGCGGCTGTGTCCTCCTGTGGACTTCCACTGTCTTGATATCAGCAAATGCGTAGCGCTGCCAGGTAAGAGCAGCTACTAGTAAGCTAGCTGCTTCTTACGCACCATCGAAATCACTCTCTCTTATCGACGTCAGGACAGATGTAGACAGCAACACAAAAGCCCCGTGAACGGGCAATCTCATACGACGAGGCGATGTGGTGTTAACGAACGCGCGCAGTTGGAGGCTCACGCCTCGTTTGTGTTTAAATCGGCTTTGAAACGGCAAATTCTTACGTCGCTGAATAGTTCCGCTTTTCACCGCAGTATGCGTGACAGCTAGATTTCGCGGCGATATTATCGCGTTTCCTTTTAGGAGAAGTCCAAGTCAACTGATGCCGCCCGTATTAGGCATCACGTTTCTGAGCCGCCCTCGGGTACAAAGGGCACAACGGATCTGGTATTGCTACGCGCTGGCGGCACCTCCGATTATTACACGATACCCGCCGCTTCTTCCCTTGCAGCCGGAAAGATGGACAAGGGGAAGCGACAGAAAACTCCGTTCTTTCTTTGGACCTAATCGTGTCAGCTATCGTCGCAGGTGGCGTGCTGTGCGGCGAGGGGATGAAAGCGACGCCGGGTTGTGGTGCGAGAGCTGAACTTCGAAATTGTTTCTCGCTAAGCAAAAGTTCTCCGATTAAACTTTCGAATCAGATTATTGTTAGTTCTTCAAACCCACCATATTTTGTATTTTTACTTGGACCACCTCAGGGTGGAATAAACAGCTGTTTATGCGTCAAAACGCACTTTTGGCAACTTCAGGATTTTATTTTACTGTGATATATTTTTTAGAGCGGTTTTAAACATTTTTTATAGTTTATATACCTGCAGGGCTACCGGTAAAAAGTTCTATTATGTCCCGAGGAGCAATTATATATTTTTTAATAAAATAACAAAAATAGTAAAATTTTCAAGTTTTGTTTTAAAAAAATATTTAAATTAAACAAATCATTTACAAGCCTCACCACATTGTATGAGTCGAAAGCCGTGCAAATTTAAGAAAACAATGTTGTTGGGTGTTTCACCAAAAAGCTGATTTTTCATCGATTATTGAGTGATGCATAGTTTCACGCTGTTTTTAAAAGTTAAAACCGCGCTCACGTAATGAAAAACTTTTTTTTTCGCCAAAAATATTTCAGGGAATGGCTACGGATATTGCGGCAAAAGGCCATGAATTTTTTTTTAGAAATCGGAAGGGGTCGAGCGCAACGTCTTTGACGTTTGATATAAAATAACCCCGTTCTAAATTAAAAAAAAAAAAAACGAAAGACGTTTACAATTTCCTGTAACGCCAAATTAGAGCGCAGCTCTTGAGGAGGAGGAGGGAAGGGTTACTGAGGGAGAAGATGGAAAGTACCCCACTACTAACATAGCGTGGATCGACGTGTGCTTAACGCAAGTAGCAGAAAATGCACTTCTTTGGTGTGATCATCGCGTGTAAATTTCAGGGAGATTTAGCGGACTAGCAATATTTTACCCCTAACTTCAGCGGGGAATTGTTTCCACTAGATTTGGCGGCAAATGTTTCCCGCTAAATCTAGCGAAAAATTTTTTCCTCTAGCTAGATTGAGCGGGGAAATTTTTTTCCACTAAATTTAGTTCGGAACTTAGCGTCATCGTGATGACGTCATCCTCATCGTCATCGTCATGGCGCAGTTACTCCGACGGCGACGCCGACGCCGGCCAAGCCGGAAACGGGCGGCTAAAAGCTGCGCTCTAAAAAAAAAAAAAAGCTGCAAGGGCGCGTAGTGTTTCTGGGTGACTTACGTCTGAAAAAACAACCCGAAAAATCGCAGCCCGAACGTAACCAGGGGTGTACTGTTTTGTTGGTGCATTTTTTCTTGTGAAATTTAGAAGGCGTATCATCGTTACTGTTAAAATTTGAGCTAACACTCCGTTCCCTGCGTAATCCCAATGCAGATACAGCGTTTGCCGGCGGTAACTTCGGTCGTCCCTGGGCAAACGCATTTTAATATTTTTCAGAGAATGTTCTAACTTTGGAAATAAACGGAGCGCCTGGAAATTTCACGTCGTAAAGTGCACCGTAAAATACGCAGCTGAGGAAACTTGACACCTGTTGTGTGCAGACGCCGATTTTTTCTCTACTGTTCTTCTGTGGTGTTTTCAGCGCGGGAAGCCTTTAAAGTGCGCTGTAAGATACTGTGTGCAGTTAAGAAAAGTTTTGGCATGATGTGGTGCTGCTCACTCTCGCTCACTGGAAAGAAAGAGAAAATTAATGCCGGCCTCATATGTTGTTTACACGCTTGTTCCCTATGCTGGGAACCTTCAGTACACACTCTTTTTATGGCGGGCATTGGACGCCAGCAGACTTTGCAGAGGACACAAGAGCGGAATCCGGCCAATTCCCCTTCAACTTTAACATCAAGTGAGTGTTGTGAGATGCAAAGAAGATAGTGAGGATATGAACAAATTCCCAGTAGTAGTGAGTGCCAGAGAAAAGAAAAGTGCCTCAAAGTGGAAAAAAATACTCGCTTAAGTCCATCTAAACGAAATAAAGTTCACCGGGTACTGCAGAGCCACCACCGAGCGTCATGAACCTGAATCCTACATTCCAGGTTTTTTTAAAATTAAGTACCCGTGTTCTGATGAGGTGTTTACAGTGATGTCTGAGGAAATCATCCTGTGCTCAACTCAATGCCACCCTGAACTTCATTTTCAAGTTCCGGTCACACCTATCCACGCAGGATGTCCTGCTCCAGATCAGGAAGGATATCCTCGGCAAAACCTCACAGTACGACGACGCAGGCGGTCCTGCCCTGGACATCGAGGGTGCCTTCGACAACGTCATCCAGCCGCTAGTACTCGAGAACTAGCCTCGACCGAGGTGTAGGCCCCGGATGTACGATTACGTTCAGGACTTCCTGAGCGACCACATGGCCACCATCGCCACCATCCGGTCACCATCCCGGTTCCGAGCAAGGCGCCCCGTAAGGCTCGGTCCTGTCACCCACCTTGTCCAACCTAGCGATACGCAAGCTGCCTCCTCTGCGAGACGGATTCCCCGGATCAAGCACACCCTCTATGCGGACGACCTGAGAATTTGGACTATCTGAGGTTCCGGATGGTAAGAAGCAAAACTCCCCTAGAGGGAATCGATACGGTGCAGAACTACTCGAGGCCGGCAACCTCCAGTGCGCTCCCAACAAGCCTGAGCCTGCTCGGCATCCCCATCCCCGCATTGTCAGTGCCGAGACGATCCTGCTGCCGCTGTTTCTATGGGGCAACATCCGGGTGGCACCGATCCCGCGGAATATGAACCCATTCCTCCCTCCAGGTTGCCGGACGGCTCGGGCCAAGGCTTTGCAACAGACTTATGGCAACCGGGACGTCGTCCTCTACACGGATGCGGCAATCTACACTAGTCAAGCCGCTGAGGCGGTGAGAGTGATCGACAGTGACTTCGACACAACCTTCACGGCCTCGGTCCGCACGAACCAACCGGTGGTGGTGGAGGAGGTCGGGATTGCCCTGACCATCATCTTCCCCACGAAGACGGACCACGCGACCATTCTCTCAGACTCGCAAGCGGCCATTCGGCGGTTCAGCGAAGGAAGAGTCTCCGTGCTAGCCTTCTACACCATGATGAAGAGCCCCAAGATCCCTGGCGTGGAACTGGTCTGGACCTCTGGCCACGAGTCTGTCAACAGAAACCGGCAAGCACACGCCGTAGCCCGAGCCTGCATCTCCCGGCCGCCATCACGCGAAGACATACCACACCCGGTCCTGAACCAGTACTCCGAGGTCCTCGCACACCTCCGCGGCCGGAGGCAGTTGCTCCCTTCGCCCGACCGGTCCCTGTCTCGTGATAAGGCCGCAGCCTGGCGTCAGATGCAGACAGGCACATACACACACCTAGCTAATCTACATAGATTTTACCCGGACAGACACACGGACAGGTGTTTCCTTCGCTCTTTTACGTTACGTGGGCCTGCCAACTCCAACCCCTCCCCCCCCCCCCTTACCCCCTCTATAACCCTTCGCGCGAGACCTGGGAAGCTGCGCTGCTCGTCTTGTCGGCTCGAGATCAGTGACAGCTGGTGAAACGGGCATGACTCGCGGCGGAAAGCACTGGAGCCCTGCAATAGAGCCCACCTTGAATAAGTATATTTTTAGCGATACCGTTTTACCTCCTCGCTCCTCCTTCACTCAGAAAAGCCTCTCTCAACAAATGTAGAGGAACTTGAAAAGGTTCCCTTGAATGGCGCTGTATATGTCAATTATTCAGCTCGTCAATACTCGAGCTCTAGCATTGGACACGACCAAATTTAACAATTGATGAACCTGAACGATTGAAAGGAATTGAAGCGTTTTTTCTACTTCAACAATAACGACACATTTGTAGCTTCGGGCGAAGCTGAGAGATGATAAGAGGCACAAGGTGAGACTACTTCTTGAGTTTTCCGTCAGCAGTAAACCTGAGTGTCAAGAGAAGAAAAGCTTTGCTATGACGAACAGGTCAGGCCCTTTAAGGGACGTAGCCTGCTGAAACTCTACGATGCCAAAAAGCTACATTGCTGAGGCTACGAGGGTTCTGGACTGAGTGAAGAATACAGCTTTGACTACGACTTTGAGGTGTCAGCATTTCCATGGGCATCAAGCAGATTTGATTTGAACCCGACCTGAATGCAAGCCGCAACGCGGTCGTCAGGCTGCTACTCACTTCCTCAAAGCACATTCACCACCTGCTGCACTTCGATAGCTGGTATACCTCTGTTCATCTACAAGTATCTTTAGAGAATGAGAAACCCACTGTTTCGGCACCGTGCGGCAAAACGACTTCCTGGCTGCACACGTCCAAAGAAGAGATGCTGAGGCTGGTCCAAGCTGGTTAGAGCTGATCAAGCTGGTCTTGCTGGGAGCGCGCACGCCAGGGTCGGCTAGAGCTGGTCGAACTGGCAATGCTGGACGCGAAGGCGCGACAAGGTCGGCTTGGGCTGGGACGAGGCCACGTCCTGCTTTTCGTCCACTCGTTTGTGGTAAACAACCGGGCGCTTCAGGCGCGCTGCGAGCTTCCCCTTGTGCGCGAGAATAAATAAAAGTAGAGAGTGGAAGGAACGAAGAGTTTGAAGCACGTTTGACTATCTTTGCAGATTTTCGAATGGACGGCTGTGTGCGCGTTGTTTGGAGACTACTTGAACGGCGGTGCAAGCGATACAGGGATTTGAGGAGACAACGAGCGGCAGTCCGTTCAGACCGAGAAGAAGTCGGACGCCCCGACTGATGCGTCGTTTCATGTTTTCAAACATTTGTGTTCTTCTGAATGACGGTGGTACCGAGGAATATCGCCTAGGCCATCCAAGCCACACTGATTTCCTCGCCTCTGCCGACTACGCAAGAGGCCGTATCGCCCCCATTACTGGCGGGACCCAGGTTCCCTTCTCTCATCGGTGTAGTATTTTTATTGTTATTGCCTTTTCTGGCGTGCGTCTAGTATTTTTCGTGTTGAGAGATAAGCAGTCTAGTTTTAATTTCATTGTTTGTTTTTCAGCGAGAACCACTGTCTGTGAGTCGGTTAGTACCGTGTCAGCGCAAATGGATGTGTAGTATTTGAGCTACACATCCACTTATGCCCGAATAGACGAGGTGGACCACATGCCAATCTGGCTGGAGAAACAACTGCGCTATAAGCTGCCCTATTAAACTCGCCTCACGAATGTTTCATGACATAAGTGCAATGTTGCAATCTGTGTCAACAGGGAGTGCAACGGGTTCAAGTATTTTCATTAGAAGTGCAATACCATGGTTCTCAGCACTATAGAATCACAACGATGAGTGACGTCATTGGATTTTTTTCTAGCAATGCATTAACATCGTGTCTTGAGCAGAAAACGCGTCGTCAGGAAGGTTGCCTCCTGCAAATAAAGGCAGAATTGATTCAATTGGAAAACAACAAAATGCTGCACTGATGAGTATGAATTTAAGCTTAGAAATACTTTTATCTCTCGTTCTCACCTAACCAATAACATACTTTTCGGAAACCAACGACAAAATCACTTCTAAACCTACCGGGATTTCGAAGTCGACTTTGGCGTTGGTTTTCTCTTTGAAACCGACTTTGAAACCCACTGGGCCTCGATCTCTGCTTTGGTTCAGAAAGGTGTGCACTGGCGGGCTTAAGCTTCTCGAAGGTGAGCAAGCCGATTGCCTGACAGAATTCCAGGCCACCAATGCACGCTCTCTGGTGTGGTCAGATTTGCTGCTGAAGGCTGTGCGAGCGAGTGTGCCCAGGAGCTTTAACTGTGAGAGTACCGCTGGTCGTGTACAAACTTCTACAGAGATGGCGCTCGTCCACCTGTAACTGCTTCCCGCTCATGGCGGCATGGGGAAAGGACGTTAAGCAATCACACAAGCTTATGCGATCATGCTATGTTTGCATGATCACGAGTCACGTAAACATAAACTCACGTTTTGTGAAGAAATCAATGAATCAAACTGTGGTTTATTGAGAATTAACCAACGCTATTAATACCTTGCTCTGTTTCGTCCGCTCCGCTGGTGTTCGCTCTGCAGTCGTCGCATCCGCACACCCTTAAAGCGCTCTGCCTGACGCGACTCGTGGCATGCACACATCATGACGCCCCACTTTTCTCTCTCCCTTTTTGTGTACATTCTTCTTTTTAGCTTAATATAGATGGTGTTGTCTTTCCCATGCTATAATGAATATGACAAATAATAGTGTCTTTACGGTTATCCCAAGCAGCACCACAAAGTGACTTTCGATCGGCCGACGGTTGGCCAGTGTCTGGACAGCTTGGCCACTTTTAGTTCTTGGCTACCGGAGACATAAACAAGGCCGGCAAGAGTCCGGCCACAAACTAGCTGCTTTTAGCTTGGCCGCCGGAGACATAAACACTGCCGGCAAGCGCCTGGCCAGAAGTGTTGATTTTCAACTTGGCCGCCGTAGATATAAACGCGCTTGGCAAGTGTTTGGCCAGCAGTGCTGATTTTCAGCTTGGCCGCCGTGAACATAAACACGGCCGGCAAGTGCTCGGCCAAAAGTGTTGATTTTCAACTTGGCCGCCGGGGACATTAACACGGCCGGCAAGTGTTTGGCCAGAAGTGCTGATTTTCAGCTTGGCCGCCGGAGACATAAACACGGTCGGCAAGGGTTTGGCCAGAAGTGCTGATTTTCAGCTTGGCCACCGTAAACATAAACACGGCCGGCAAGTGTTTGGCCAGAAGTGCTGATTTTTAGCTTGGCCGCCGTGAACATAAACACGGCCGGCAAGTCCTCGGCCAAAAGTGTTGATTTTGAGCTTGGCCGCCGGGGACATAAACACGGCCGGCAAGTGTTTGGCCAGAAGTGCTGATTTTCAACTTGGCCGCCGGGGACATAAACACGGTCGGCAAGTGTTCGGCCAGAAGTACTGATTTTCAGCTTGGCCACCAGACATAAACGGGATCGCCAAATGGCTGGCCGGCAGTGCTGATTTTCAGCTTGGCCGCCGAAGACATAATCATGGCCGGCAAGTGTATGGCCAGAAGTGTTGATATTCAGTTTCGCCGCAGGGACTCCCATAATCTGAACTTTCATCGCGTTGACGAAACTTTGGCATGACGACGGGCAGCGAGGAAAGCATCATGAGCGAGTGGTTGGCAGAATTGTAGTGCGTGCATCACACGAACGCTGTTAGCGCAAGCAAATGATCACCATTTTCAGTTTTTTTTCGTTAGACTTGAAAGGCTATTGTCTTAACTAGCACTGTCGTGTGATATGTTTATTTGGAACATTACGAAAAGTGCTAAAATATTGTGCCGTCGTTGTTCTTTGAAAATAAAATGCGAAAACAGCGCCGATGTCATCCTCGCGCTAACAATATCGCTCTGTCGCTGCGCGGCACTCTTAGCGCCAATACCACATCCGCGATTTTTCGGTTAGTGCTCCACATATTTACTCCCCGACTGCATTCTAAGAAAAAAAAGTTGTAGTCGGGTGCATCGGGCGCACATGCACCCTTTTTTGAAAGACTAACCCTCCGTTACCCAGCCAGTGATTTGTACACCGACCATGAGCCCCCTCCTCTACCTTAAAATCCTATAGGTGTATCAATGCACCCAGCTTAGTACACCGCCACGCTAGACACGCGCGCCCCGATCAGCTTGTGCTTGGATCTGATAAGATTGAATATTTCGGGCTTTTAGGGGCAAAGCTCCTTAGGGTCTAGCCTTGTCCATTCGTCCGGCGTCCGTGCTCACATCGCCTGCCATCCCCATCTGTCTTCTTAAAAAAAAAAAAATGTTTGCGCAGTCGACAGGATTTAAACCTGTAGGGGAGACCCCAATAGATTTCTAGTCTATCACCTTAACCACTCGGCCACGACTGCGGGACGAGTAGGAGGTTCTGAGATGTAGTAACTCAAGAGCTGAGGATGTCATGGATGAAACGTTGCATGTAGCCGCTCAACGTCTATACAGGAGAGGGCGCTGCGGTCATATGCGTATATAATCGCGTTAAAC
Organism: Ixodes ricinus; assembly: GCA_037355805.1. Classification (NCBI taxonomy): domain Eukaryota; kingdom Metazoa; phylum Arthropoda; class Arachnida; order Ixodida; family Ixodidae; genus Ixodes; species Ixodes ricinus. Next base: position 9,945 of record JAZHYW010032452.1, on the reverse strand, counting down.
TTTGCATGCATTGGCTTAACGTTTATAGACGAGAGGGCGGTGCGGTCAAATGCTCAAATGCGTATATAACCACGTTCCATACCATACATTCTCTTTCTGACATGGACCGTTGACTTAAGCGGTGGAGGTGCGTTCCCACGGCTTCTAGCGGATCCAAGCTGATCCACTAGAAGAACCACTGGCTCTGCATTTCACCAACCATAAATAAGTAATAATGAAGTCGAAACGCAACCCGGAACTCAGCACTACCTATGAGCAATAAAAAAAAATCTGCACCATCAGCACTACTTATGAACAATAAAATCAGTATCTTCGCCCCAATCAACATCATTCACCACGTGGAGATGTTGTGATTTTGTTTTTGGAGGAGCCTAAACATGACGTCTCTCATATATTCATTAAGCTTAAGCTAGTGTCAATAACGTTTTAAATAGGTGCTAGGGTAAATATTTCCTGAGCCAACGAAAGCTAATAGCTTCGGCTAAAACCGCGACAAAAACGTTCAAAATTGAACTACGCGTTAAAGAAAAGGAAAATTAACAAGGCGACCTAGATGGGCAGATCGCTGGTTTTGCTCTTGGCAACGTGGTTGTTGGCGGGTGGCGGGCAGCGCTGTGACGCTCTTGACGCTATCGTGGTGATTGACGCCAGTGAGGCTCGGTGTACCAGAGTGAACTAAATGCTCACATTCAAGTCGCAACGATGAACTGCCCGCGCTCGTAGACTGCCAACAGGCGCCAAAAAGGTTGCAATCGTATTAATAATAATAATAATAAACTTGTATTCAGGACACATTCATGAAAGCATACAAGAATGCAGGGGCAATCAAAGCCAACAAATGGCTTGTGTAATGCCGCTCGAAAAACTACAGAAAAAAAAATTGATATGTTCGTGAACAAAGCATTGTAAAGTTCGTCATACACACATCAGTCGAACAAACTGAGAAAGTTTAGAATGTACAAAACTGAATCAGTAATTATGCACATACACACATAATATTATATATATTAATTATAATATTATTAATATTATATAATAATATTAATAAAAATAATAATATCAATAATAAATAAGTTTGTGTTTATAACTGTCCAGGGACATCCAATAGACCATTTGCTGTCTTACCCAAGCATCAAGGAGAATGCAGGGATTGGTGTTCCACGCGCCACACGCGCACGCCTTTCCTGTATAAATGATTCGAAGTAAATAACCAAAAGAAAGCATTGACGAACGCGCGTGCAAGATGCCATTTGTTTTAGGTTTTTGCTTTGGAAAAGTTACTACTGCTGAGGCCAGCAGGTGCGGCGCGTGGAACACCAATCCCTGCATTCTCCTTGATGCTTGGGTAAGACAGCAATAGGTCTATTGGTCTTCTTGCTGGCGCAGTTCAATAGAAAGCACAAACAGACGCTTGCGCGCGCGCAGGCACATACATACACGCGCGCGCACGCACGTACACACGTATTCACACGCACAAACGCATGCCCGCGCGCAGACACACACGCATGCACAAGCACAGACGCACACACGCATGCACGCGGACGCATCCACGCGCGCTCGCACACAGACACGCAAACAAATACAACGAAGGAAACGTTGCTTGAGTTAGTTTCGGTTTCGGTTCACACAAAAAAGAAAACCTAAAGTTTAAATTAAACCTAAGATTTACTCACTTTTTGTAATGTTGTACAATATTATTGTAGTGACATTCTTATTGTTACTAATATAATAATAATTTGCTCAGCATCGTTTAAAAAAAGAAAAAGAGACTCTTGAAGACCGCGCAAGACCATCGCTATTGCAATCAGCTTCCGTTGAGCTCGGTTGAATGGTCGTTGGAGTTCAGGAGGATTCGGAAACCTCCTTTCTTTTTTCGTTTTAGCCGTTTTAGCGGATATTTTAGATATCTTCCTTACGAATACCGTGTTCAAGAATACCAAGCGATGACTGAGAGCTGGGAGACGCTGCGTCTTGCCAACGCCCGTAAGTTCAGGACGGCATGGACGACTCGTGCAAACGCCGGTAAGCAACTTTCTTTTGTTTCTGCGAAGTGGGCTGCTGTTTCAAACTTTGTCGTGTACCGTGTGCTTGCTAAGCTATGCTTCATTTTAACTGTGCTTCTGCCCTGCGTTATTTCGTTATTCGAAAAGAGCGTATCTTCTTCGAAACCTGTGGCTCGCTCCCCAGTGTGAGGAAGATTGCCGTGCGGCGGAACTGTGGGCATGTTCTGGGCGCCGTCCTCCGACACTCCTCCGACGACGCTTTTGCGGAGCGTTCAAGTGCCCTCTGACGGCAGTTCAAGCATTCAGCCGCCGTCCCAAAGTGTTAATCACAGGTCGTGCTAGTTCTGACGTCTTGTCCCAACGGCCGCTCGCCACCGATTTGTTTCGTAAAGCGGGAGCGAGAAAAACGTTACAAGAGCGAGCAGAATGATTTTTTTGCCTAAGCTAATGCCTGTGCCGTAGAGACGCGCGGTCTCTTCGCGTTTGCCGAACCGGCACACTTTCTAAGTTTACGGTTGTGTGATGTAAAACAAAGAAGAGTTTAGATGTCACGTTTTTTAGTAGTGGCGAAAGCCCTTACAAAAAGCAGAGCAGCTAGAAAAACCAAGAACATAAAGAAAGGTAGAAAAAATGAACTTAAACGCCTGAATGAACTTAAACGACCTGGATATTCTATGGAGTTGAAAGACTACCACCGTACCAACTCACCCGGTTATTCTTTCTGTCAAAGAATAATAGCCAAAGTAAGAAATAAATAAATGCCAACTGTTTAGTGGTTATAAATTCGTAATTTGTGCAGTGCAGCCCTACCCTACTGTACTCTTTTTATGATATGAGGAAATGTGTAAATGTATAGGACAGTTCATAGCAACCATTTATGTCCAACCCATTTTAATTAATCGTTTCTCAAGAGCTCGAAGTTATACAAAAACATGTTCTTCATAAATTAAGCCGCACCACTGAATGTACAGTAGCATGTGACTTGTATGTTCTCAGCAAAAGAAACTTGTATGTATGTTCTCAGCAAAAGAAAAGGATGCATGGAAAATGCGCCAATCATTTTGTTTCCTCTCTGTTGGAACTTCTTTCAGGTACACACAAAAGGTGGGTGTCTATGTCTAAAAGAGTGGAATTGACTTTTCCTGTAGGGCTGGAAGGCCTGACTCAATTAGGCTAGCGGCTTGAAACCTATGGGAACCTGGGGAACTGCATCAGAATAGTGAGAATGACACCCACCTTGCACTTCCTCAACGATGGCACCGTGAGGAAGGGGAGCTACCCTAAAGTGAATGCGATGGCAGGTGGGTCGTTTCAGTGAACCCCTATACAGATGATACCAAGCAGAAAATTATTAAAAAATGTATTATTAAAAGCATGGAGTGTGAAGGGGACGGACAAGAAGGAGGAGATCAACACAGCGCTGTGTTGTGTTGGTATCCTCTGTTCCCATATTCTTCGTGATTTCTTTTTAATGATTCCCTACCAACTGGTTCAGTCATCAGCACTATAGTGCTGATGATTGAATCAGTTGGTAACTAACAGCATACTTTTATTGAATATAGTAAATACAAGTATGCTGCTATTTATTAGTATGCATTAACAATGTGCTTACAATATAATCCCACAGTCATTCATTAATGAACGAAAATAGAAACGAGGATGCAAGCTAGCTATACAGGCTAAACACGAATAATTTATTCAGGACGGGTTCTCAGGAAGATGACACAAACGCAGAGAAGTGTCAAACACAGCTGAGTTTTAATGGGCAAAAAAAGAATAGGCGACCCAAAAGAGGAAACGTAGTGGAGGACATGAAGTCACTCTTTACAATTTCTCTTTTGCTTACCACCACTTTGCGAAGGGAATTCCTTCCTGGACCTTACAGCGTTATACTGTTCACAACTCCTAACATACCCAAAAACAGTAAACGCAAAAAAGCAACCTACTAGCATCTGGGTAAATCTGATTAACCGAACGACAGGAAATGCCCTTGAGCTTTCAACCTAGGAAATAAAAAATATCATGCACAACATCAAGATTTCAAAACACAGACGGACATCACACCTGTTTCTAATGAAAAATATAGGCCATGGAACTTCTTCCACTCGATGGCAAAATACAGGGAAGGCATTCAACAGATTTCTAGGTTTCATCATTGTTATTGATTCTTTACAGTATACACTTGCGGTCACTCTCGTTGGTCAAAACTATTTCAATAGTGTTCCATAAGGCCACACAATTATTACACTAGATCACGTGTTTTGACACAGCTGAATACAGATCTTATTTTTCTGCAATATTTATACTAAGTTCAATCGGTCCTTTATGCAGGGTTTTGTCGCATGAATTGTTCTATGGGTCGAGCGACACTTTTAGCGGTCCTTGGGAAATGTCATGCTGTAGGTTTATGTAATATTGGCTTTTCTTTGTTACTTTGTGGTATATGGCAAGCTGTATTAAATTTATTGCAGGTCCCAGCTGCACCATGCGGTGCAGCTGGACCTGCAAAATTATTTCAGTAGTGTTCTATAAGGCCACACAATTATTACATTAGATTACGTGTTTTGACACAGCTGAATACAAATCCTTATTTTTCTGCAACATTTATACTAAATTCGATCGGTCCTTAATGCAGGGTTTTGTTGCCTGAAGTGTTCTATGAATCGAGCGAGACTTTCTAGTGGTCCTTGGGACATTTCATGCTGTAGGCTTATGTATTACTGGCTTTGTTACTTTGTGGTATATGGCAAGCTGTATTAAATTTATTCCAGGTCCCAGCTGCACCAAGCGGGTAGACTCACCGTCAAAGCCCGCAAGCCGCTCTCTTCAAGCCGCAAAGAGTGTCCTATGAGGTGAACAGTCATTTCTGGCGGTCCTTGGTGCATGCCGTGCTGGGGGTTTATGTAAAACTGGCCTTGTACAGTTTGATCCAGTTTTACTTAACGAAAAAGTGGACCTCTATAGTTGGATGGTGCACGGCTGCATGCACATGCACCCGGAATTTATATATATTTTATATACATATATACAAAGCTTTCTAATTTAATTCAAACAAAATTTAAAAAAAACGGCGTGAGTGTTACTTGGATGCTGCCTTCACTGTGTGTTTGTGGGGCTCGGAGGACATTGCATAAGGGGAAAATCCTTCGCAGTATGTTATTCAAAACTAACTAACCAAAATTTTAATAATATGTTTAATAATGGTTTCATGGGATATGTTTCAATTCTAGTTTCAGAGGCAGTGAATATTAAAGACTAACCCAATTGACACAATTTGCGAATGGCAACAATTTCGAGACATTCCATGCTAAAAATCTGCCTTTTCGTCGCCCAATTTCAAAATCTTGCGCTCAGAAGGCCTCAGGATGTCGTGCGGACGTGGTTGCTTCGGACGCACCTTCACTATCCTGGAAGTATGACGCCGATGCTTCCACTAAGGACACACTGTCGAGATAATGACGATCGTACCCGGTACGACTATGTCACTCTTCTACCCACCATTAACGGCACGAATTCTTGAGCCCAAGCTGAGCGCGGTTTTTGCATCAGACATTAAAAACGCAAAAGTTGGACAATGAATACCTCGAAGCCGCTTGGCTTTTCGTGAATTGTTTAAATCGGGATAGCCTTTAATATTGACTGGCTTTTAACACTGCAGTTGCAACATGGTCCATAAAGCCATTAATTACAAAGCTAACAGATTTTGGTCAATTCGCCAACATACTGTGACAATTATTCCCTTTACTAATGTCCGCCGAGTCCCACGAACACGCAGTGAAGAAGACATCAACGTAACTCTCACGGCCTTTTTCTTTAAATTTTGTTAGCTTCCAAATAATGTGCTGTGTATACATGTAAAACGACTTGTATATAGGATGTAATCACGCGCATAATTATTACGAAGCTTTGCTTTTCACCCACTTAAATATTGAATTTTTATCGCAACCTTTCATTCATAAGCAAACCATCCAGTTTGGTACTGAAAATGTATTCTATTCGGCAATAAAATCAACAGACTACTACTTGGTTCGCCTTTGGCTTTATACTTAAAATAATAGGCATGTGCGAATCCTAGATTTTGGGCTTAAAGTGAATAATGCTTTGAGCTTGTTAACTTTTCAGTTGAATATCACATAAATTCTGCACCTCTCTCTATGCCGGCGAATTCTGGGTCCATTCACATCAAGTCATCCAGCAGCCGCAGATTACTTTTAGGGCCACCGAGATTGTTCTTCTTTTGACGCAGACAGCTCATTTTATATTTTGTCAGAACACTTTTGTCTGTCACGAATTCGATGGGTGCAGCAAGGTGCAAACTGAACAATGTCTCATAGATAGCTGTAAAAATATATTATCACGAGCACCTTTTCATATGCAACCCCCCCCCCTCCACCGTTGAAAACCACAACCGTCAACCTCGCCACGCTCGTCGCGCTGCGTGCCGGATTTTCGCTGCTCCGGTTGGTGTTCAGACGGGGGAGCTCATGTGGTCAGCCACTGGACATGAAATGTAGATTGTGAAAGTTAATTTTGACAGCTACATGCGAGACATTATGTTTGCTGTCTTCTGTAACCTTCATCTTTGGGTTTTTCAGTATAGAGGAGGAGGCAAAAAAGTTAACATTGGCCAAGGGACAAATACTAGCATGTACCGTTATGGTCAGTCGGCAGCCCTATACGGTTCATAACGCAAGGTGGCGAGGTGAGAAGGGTGCGTCCGTGGCAGACATAGATTGTAGCACCTGAGCTCCCCAACTTTTGTCGGCGTTTGCCCCTTTTTTTCTTTTTAAAACTTGCCTCCCTTTGGCTATGTTCGCTGATACCGTTAAGAACCCATTATCGCACCCAATGAACGCTGGCGACCGATGACACCGCCTGACAAAGCGTGTCTGCCCAAACGTTCCTCCTGTTTGCCTTCTGACTCTTTTGGACACATTGTTTCTCATCTGTGCAAGCTCTTACCCAAACAATAACCTTAAATGTGCACAGGAAGGCTGCTGTCTGCAGAAAGAAAACCGGCCGCTGTAAAAGCGAAATGTAAGAGCAAAGCAAAAAATCACTCTCATTGCGGAAACGAACCAGTGATGCGTCGGATTTTTGGCGTGGCTTCTATTTTTTTTACCTCCAAACCTGTCAGCTCATTTCCAACAATAAATGTAAGAAGATACACAAGTCTAGCAGCGTATCATAATACATCGCAAAAGTATTTCACTACAGAAACACATAGATTTCGCAAATGCATCTTGGTACAGAAATAGAGATACCCAAAAGTGTCGCTAAGATTATATGGCAATACTTTCATGTCGTGATGTTGCGCCGATTGTAATTCCTCAATCGTTTTACATTGCTGTAGACGCCGGTTATTTGTTTAAACATAAGCACTGTATGTCTGTGTGGAGGCTGATGCTCATGGCCTTAATTGCAGCGAATAATAGCAGTTGACGAGAGCAAACATGTTTTGGCCTTCTACATTATTGCATGTTGTGCTTTATCCCTTTACTTAACGCAGGGCGAGAACATCGCACCGACACCATGTGTCCTCTACGCCAAGCAGGAGCTGGACGATGCAGACTTTCTTCACCTTGGTGTGGATCGTGAGCGCTTGTTCTCAGTTTTCACTGCAGAAGAGGGGCTGTGCATGTTGTTGGCAGCATAGTGGCTGTTCAGCATCCAGTGCGAATGCAAGGCCTCCAACGCGCTGGTTGCTCTGGAGAGGCTTTTCTTTGACTTGTGGGACACAACTCCAATGACAGTCGTAATCAAATTTTTGAACAAAGTTTGCAGACAGGTATGTGGTCGAAGAGATGTTTTGTGAGCCGTTTTAAAAAATTTATAATGTACTTTTCTCGCCAGCATTATCAGGTTCATTTTTTTGCTTCCAGAATGAATGATAGGTTTTATAGAGGCATGTTTTTTTTTCTTTCTTTAAATGTCGGGCACCTTCTGTGATAACTTATGCTGACCTCCTGAAGGCGAGGTGCTTAGAATTTAGCTGTACGAGTTCCTCATCCATAGTCGTCTTCCAGAACTTTATAATTGTGATTGTACGTGAGCAAGAGGATAGCGTCCTCTACTGAAACATTTGCTTTTTTGCCGTAGAGTGCAAGTTCATTATGTGATATATTTCGTTACATGTTTGCAGATAGCATTCTTTATGTCATAAAATGGCATACATTGTATTTTTCATTTGTCTTTTAGGGTTCAATAAATGTTCAATTTAACACATTCTAATTGATGTCGTAATGAGCTTCACTTACTGAAATACTGCTGTGGTTCAGTCAAAGGCTAGACCACCCCCTCTACCCTGTTTCCAATTATTGATCAGATCCACATAAGAAGACTAGTTATAAGGGAAGCGTGTTGCATGCAATCCTCTGAAACAAACAAAACATGTCACTTGATCTCCAAACAGGAATGCTCCCCTTGCCTCGTTTGTGGGTGCCCATGATGCTTAGAATGATTCAGCCGTGCAGTATGAGGCTTGGGGCCACTGCTTGCTCACTTAGAGTTCGAGAAAGGGGGGCGCCGTAGCACTTCCCAATTGCCCCCGGAGTTATGATCTGGCTTGCAAGGAGCTCTTTTGTATTACTTCATGAGTTGTGTTCAGTGTGACTCATTATTTCTTTATCACGTGGCTCGTATGTGGTGATGTGGCAATCCCTCTAAGTGAAAAAAGTGTAAATGTGTTCAGTAAACATGATAAGCTGTAAATCATATAATAATAATATAAGAATATGCAATACCGTATATGATTTTTGTACAATTTACAAGTTCTGATAATTGTATTGGACACAATCCTATATTATTTTCACTGGGGCCTATACTTCATTTTACCCTTCGTCCGAGTGCGGCGGACGCTACCAGCCAATCCAGCGTCGAGAGAGTGTCATGTGACCTTGAACTTCACTTAACCAAAACGTCGCGTGATACTCTCCCGGCGCCGGATTGGCTGGGGCGGCCCAGCATCCCCTGGGCCACCCCAGTGGGCGCCCATTCCATGCCAAGCACCCTTTTCCAAGGGTGTTAGCAAGCACCCATTATGAAGGGTGCTTGCCTGAACACCATGAGGGTGTTAGCCCAGGACAAACTGATTTACACCCTTAAGTGTGTACAAACTTTTACTGTGTACTCAAGGCTTCTTTTTCCCATTAGTGCCAGCAAGCTTGTGTAAAGTGAAAAATATTGTAACTGAACATAGTTGCACGGACCCTTCAACTAAAGTTTTTTTTTTTACTCCTGCATTACCGAGGGATCTTAATTGTAGGACCATGGATGACTGGAGTTGTGGTCGCAACCAGCGTCGTAAGACGAAGTACTCAAAAAGTCCAATAAATATTAAGCAACCTTGCAGCAGCTTCGCTTGTCATTAATATGTAAAGGTTTTTGGGGTTGAGTTCTCCACCTTGAGCTCCCAAAATTCTTGACAGTCTTCTGAGGAACACCACCATTTTGTGGCCGTCTGTGATAAATTGTATATGAAGTGTATAACTACAGCCACTTTCGGCCAGTCACTGGCCGATAGTCAATGGCCAGTGGCTGGCCAAACGGGAATGGCCAGGAGCTGGTCAAAAGTGAATGACCACTGGCTGGTCAAAAGTGACTGGCCAGAGTGGATGGCCAGTGACTGGCCAAAAAGAATGGCCAGTCACTGGCCAAAGGTGAATGGCCAGTCACTGGCCAAGCGTGAATGGCCAGTCACTGGCCTAAAGTGAATGGTCAGTGGCTGGCCAAAGGTGAATGGCCAGTCACTGGCCAAACGTGAATGGCCAGTCACTGGCCTAAAGTGAATGGCCAGCGACTGGCATAAAGTGAATGGCAATTCACCAGACGAGGACCAAAACACTGCTATTGCCGAGCACTTTGTCCAGGGATCGGCCGTCGAAAATCTGGTTGGCCATAGTACACTTGCCAGCGATGGCCCATTCACAACGTGCTGCTTGGG